>DWTO01002609.1:0-13701 GCA_018244755.1 Jemadia pseudognetus
TGTTTCCAGAATTTTGTTATAGCGTAGGATCACTCGCGTTCGATCGTCATAAAATACTTATTTACACCTGTTTTATAATCGGCGGCGTGCCCAAAATATTGTGTCGCGTACCATTGGCTCGCCATCTATGGCCTAGTGGTTTGAAATTCGACCTGTTCCTCTGGGTGGCCGGTTCAAATCCTGGCGGGCTCTTCTTTACAAACTCTGCGTTTTAAAATTAATATCACTTGTTGCAACGGTGAAGGAAACCATCGTGATGAAAGCTGCCCATCCTATGGTCCCTTAAGGCTGTTCTCTTAAGGCAGATGAAGTCTGCCAACACGCACTGGACCAGTGTGGTAATATATGGCCTTAACTCTCGCGTTTTGGGAGGAGACCCGTGATACAACAGTGGAAAGTGTTGATGATGGTCGATGAAAGGGTTGGGAAAAAACGTAAAAATTCCTGCGGCATTTTTCATTCTAAAATTAAGTATAAATTGTTTTGATATATTTTCATTATCATTCCATCAATTATCATATGCGTGTATGTTATCAGATGTCCACGTCACACGATTTGATATACAGTATCTCTAATTGTTACTACTATTATGTTACTACAAGCGGTTCGGGCAAATCCTAGCGCCGGCGCGGTCGCGATACTGCACGCCAATCGTAACTTTACTGTACTCATTCTTATCCCTTATTTTACTTTTGTGTTACAGACATCCTAAATACTAAATTTAATTTTAAAAAATCTCTCTCTTTCTCCGGTACTAGTACTATATCGTCGCGGCAGTTTCCTCGCGGGAAACACCTGACACCTGACGGAGCACAGAAACACGTCATTCTTGCACATTGATCGCCCTGTCCACACTATATATGTCTCTATATCCGGCAAATTGACAACGCACTAGTACCAGTGTCGTAGTGTGCACATACGCCTACGAGCTGAACGTATGCATTGGGTGCAGTGTCCACTAACTAGATAACGCGTGGCCCACTTTCTCGCTTCCTTCCTCCGCCGCGAGCGCCGCGCGCCGCCGACAAACAAACATCGAATTACCTTTAAATTACACAACATTGTCACATACACATTTTTTTTCAATTCTTTTATGTTCTACTGCTAGAGCGGGGCCCTTCTCAGAATGAGAGGATAAAGGTCCATAGTCCGCCAGGCTGGCCAAGTGCAGGTTGGCAGATTGCATATGCCTTAGAGAAACATGTTTGGGCTAATTCTAAAGTGTGCAGGTTTCCTCATCCTTCCCTTTATCGTTGTAGTGATTGATATATAATCTTAAAACACAAATTAATGTGACGTCTGCAATACTATGCTTAGACATAGCATATTCTTTTTTAAACAGTTAAAGGCCCTTTTCTACTGTTAAACTTTTCTTGGTGATATACATAAACACACATGTACCAGATTAACTCAAAGTCGGCTTAAATAGTAAAAAACTCTCTTAATTTCCTGTTCAACTATTTATACATATTATGAGCAGTTAAAACGTCGTCTTTCATTAACTTTCGTTTCTTAAAAATTTTAAATTTCCGGACCGTCCGTCGCTGATCTTACATGAAGCAAGACTTTTTGAATGATGATTTGTGTTAAACACACATATTTGTATAACACGGCCGTGCGTGGAGATTTCCCAAATACTATTATTACAATAGCTACAGCAACCAATTCATTTTGACTAGTAAGTAATTTCCTGCTTTCCTACCACCTTAAAAAAGCAATTCTATTGATAGGTATCTTTAGCATTCGCTGTGGGATTAATAGGTAGCTGCTAATTGCATTAATTTCAAGGAGTATACCATACCATGTTCCGGTGTAAAGAGGAATGTATGCATGTTTCGACTGACTATCAATTAATCTACAAATAATGTTAATTTTAAACTACACATACTCTGTACAAATTCATATGAAAATTGTCATCGTTCACGAATTATTAAAAAATGTTAGATAACCCATACTTTAAGACAGATTACGACCTACCGATTTGTAGGAAGCTATTTATGTTAATAATATAACTGTGAGCGTAGCTTCGTTTGTTTGTGAGTCATGTTATCATGTCAAATTAGATGTCCTCATGTTGTAGAGATTTGATATGGAGCTTGAATCCTATGAAATTACATATTACGATAACGTACTACATAGTATACTTACCTACCATTAATATTATCAACCCTTCAAAGCTACCCTAGTGGTTTAGGTAAAAATCTAAGATAACAAATACGAGTAACCGACTGTGTATGATACTAGAAGTAGGTATATGAAAACAAGGAACACTGTGTACAAAACTTAAAGTTTTTATCGTTAATCAATTTTATTACAGTCAAGTTCGCGATTCGTCCGCACTCGACTGTTTAACACCCGGGCGGACGTCACTCCTGGCCGTCTGGTCTAGGTGTGATAAAACATACACACATTATATCAATGTGAAATGAAATATAGCGTCGTTATGTGTAAAGCTGTCAGTGATACGACTTTAAATAGGTGCACGAACGTACTTGTCGTCTATTCAGATAACTCGGCTGCTTCTATTCATTTGCCGTTTCCGAGTATATTTCTGAAGATTTTAAATAAATAGACCCAAATTTAATATAAACTACAATTAGGTATATGTAAGCCGTGCGTATTATAAATGTTGTATATATAGGCACACTATAGTTAATGTTACTGTTTACATCAATCATTTACTATTGGTGTACGAATAAAGTATAAATAATAAACACATGTCAAATATGTAGTCCGCAAGGGATCGAATGTGAAGATATAATAATAAACATTAATTATTACTATACTATACAATACTAAATACATACATAGGTCCGCCCCAATGTCTTGGAACTGAAGGATAAAATAAATAAATAATATTGGTATCCAACGTTTTTTCTTAAATATAACCAACAAGTTCAGGTAAGTGTACATTGTTAAGAAAGCTGTATATCGATGACTCGGGAGCGGGCGATGTCACTTTCACTGGATACAAACATTTCAATAAGACTTCAGACGTTGTGATGAGGAAAATACGTTTGCAACTATTACGTCAATAGCTTAGTCGTGCCAGTGATAGCTTAGTGATTTAGACTTGAGCCTACCATTCGGAAGGTCTGCAATTTGAATTCTGTCACGCCGCCTTCGACTTTGGAAAGTTATGTGCGTTTTTAAGATTAAGAACCAATTGGTACAGAGGTAAAGGAGAGCACCGTGAGGACACAATGCACCTATAGCTTTCCGTCATAGTTGTACTTAACTAGAACGTGGATAACTATGTACTTATAATTTCTCACTATGATAAGATACTTATTTATCTGTCAGTGGAACAATAAAAGCATCAATGGTGATGCTAACGAGACCGTGACAACGGCGAACGATAAACCTTAATTTATTAAAAAAAAGTCAGTTATCACCGTCATCATCAGCCTATTGCAGTCCACTGCTGGACATAGGCCTGTCGTTATGGGATATTCACATAATTTCTATACTGGGCATACGGGTTTAGTCGACTTATACGACACCCTGTATGTGGGCACGGGGTCGGGGAATGTATTCTTGCTCCGCTGCGATACGGAAACTCAGTTTACTTACAGAGGAAACTTATTTATTTCATACCAACTGCTGCTCAGTGACATTATGACCAGTGACTTCTTGACGTAGTTTGACCGATCATTGGGGGAGGCCTATGTCCAGCAATGGACTGAGATAGGCTGATGATGATGATGACCGATCATTTCATACACTGAGTTACGGACGCATTCGCGCCCTCGTGGATATCTCCATCCTACGACATCTCAGCACGCATTTATGAACATCACTATGTGATGTTGTGACACTATTACTTGACTACCTCGTTCGTCGTGCTGGTTGTAAGTGCGACGGCCGGACGAGAGGTCCTGGGTTTAAATGCCGGGCCTGGCAATTCTGGCACTACTGGATTTTTTTAACTTTGATTTTCTGGTAGTGACTCCACGTCTCGATATCCGTCCCGGTGCATGACAATAGATTCACCACCTCCTCCATAGTGGGATTTATACGTAACTGGTCATATGTGGGAGTGTACTACACTTCTCTGCCTACCTCTTTAACTATTACAGGTGTGATGTTACGTTGTTAAGCAATAGTAATATATCATCACACCGGGCCCCTTACCGGATAGGCATAAACACCGAGTATCAAATGTGACCATCACTAGACTTGACCTGCGTATTCGTGCGACTTCTGCCTTCATATATGAGATTCAATTCACTAAACCTATATCTAAGCTCTCTGCTATATACATATACTCGTATGTACATATTATGTATTGTAAATGTTCAATTTACCATCGGCCAGTATCGTCGCAGCCTCGCACTGCGAACATTACATATCAACATTTTACAACCAGAGGCAACATTTAAAATGTGTTAGCTATCAACACTGTGTTCCGACACGAAATACCGTTACTCTGAGTCATAAAATAAATTTTGACCTGATAAGCTATGTATGTTCCGGCAACCTGATATAAATTTACAAGAAGGATAATGCTTTGTAAGCGACTATAGGTGGAAAATTACCTAAAAAATAAGATTATTATTTTATATTTACCATAGGTAGTTTTTAAATATTGATATTGAATACTGATGTATATTGTTGGTAGATGTATCAAAAAAATTTAAAATAAAGTAATTTTTTAATAATAAATTAATCACTTTAGGCTTCCGACCCATCTGACATCTACAGTGGCGCAGCGTGGTGCTGTATGTGCAAGGAACCCAGATGCATATAGATGGCTAGTAGTGAGACTTAAAAAGGGTTGCCACTAATAAATTTTCTCCACCCTGTGGATACTACTCACTGTCATCAACAACCCTTGTCTTGTTCCGCTGTTAGACTCGGGTCTCCTCTCAGAATAATACTAATAGTTGCATTAATGTATAAAATTCCATAACCGTTCTACAATCGCCAGTCACAAATTGTTAACCAATTCTCATCGCAATGCAAGACAGCAAAGTACTTTAAAATGTGAATGATATATTGAAATAAATTTAACTTATTCACAATGGCATTATTCCAATCATCCATTGTATGTATGCAACGTTTGAAGCATTTTTCTTGTTTCTGTGATGAGAATCAATGCATTCATATTATTACCTTCACATTTAGCTACTGTTTTAATACATTGACAGCGAATGTAAAAAAAATCTCTAACTGACGACGCCTGTGATAAAGAGCAGTGGAGATTGCTTTATTTCCATTTTATTACCGACACATGTGTGGTGGGTATCAGTTTAACATGGGACTCAGAACAACTTGCTGATAACATGTGTGCCACTTCGTAATTGCAGTTTTGTGTGTGTATATTTGAGTTTTGTTATTTTAAGAATCAAACAGACATTATTGGCACTTTAGGCGGAACCAAGAGGAGAGTTAATAGCAAATTATTAAACTTCACATTGTACTTGTTAATATATTTGATAAATCGGTATCTTTATGGTTACAGAGAGGGTGGAGGCTTTACGAAAATACCCCAACAACCTTTTAAGGCACATTTTAGAGTTATGTAGGTTTTCCTCATATATCCAATTAAACATGTCAAGGCTAGATGATTATAATTGGAATATATCAAGTCCCACATGGAATTCTATATTGAGATTTATTTGGTAAAATTAGTCTGTTAAAAATAGTGTCTACAGACAATAATAACTGACCAGCGGAGAATGCTTTTAGCATTAAGTCAACCTTTTTATTCCTGTACTATTTTGTAAGGTTTAAATAAAGAATAAGTAAATTTAAAAAAAAGCCATATGATGGCGAAAGCTATCCATTTTGTTCAATAATACAGTTATGAATAAATGTGAATGTGTAATAAATTAATATATTATTGTAAATTCTGATAACGTTCCTTGACTTATTGATCTAGCTAGAGCTTACTGACTCTTTGTCTAATTGGAGATCAGATGGTTGTATATGACTGATCTCAAGAGAGTACATTAATACTATTAACCTAATGTTCACACAAACACACAGATTCACTGTCACTTAAATGTTGCTACAATGGGCATTCAACAAAACAAACACAACATGATAATTATGACTGGACTTGGGTGTGGTTGTTTGGAAACAAAATTATATTGAGAGATATCATCTCAGAAAAACTCATGCTAATTTTGCCATCTCTATTAACTTGTTCCTGCAATTCTTAATAATAATAATAATTCGTATAATAAATTATAGTCTACAGACATATATTATATACACTCAAATGGGACAAATGCTCTATCGGAAAGCTTTAAATATGTTGACTACCAAATTTAACTGGAGTACTTTTGTACCTTATGTATTGGTATAAGTTTGTTAAGACAAAAATATTATTAGTCCTTAGGCAACTTTTGAATTATGAATATTAGTAATAAATTATAACATTACAATACATTCTAAATCAGTTATATACATTACAAAAAACCAAAACAAAAGTGAAAAATTACTACATTTTAAACTGACTTATCAAACAGTATGTGATATGAGCAGATAAAAAGAAACAATTCCATTGGTACTGGTGTAACTCCAATTTCATTTTAACTTAACTTTTTTCAGGCCTTATATACTAGCGTTTTGTGAGTGGCATGTGTTAGTACATGCATACAGGTGTAATATTGATATTTATTGGTTGATTACAGGGTTTGATAAAATCTTATAAAATGACTAGGAAGTATCTTATGTAATCTCTTTTTCATTTGTGTAGAACTACTGTAAAGACTGCCTCCTTGGTTGTAAGTGTGACTACTGATAAGCAGGCCCTAGTTTGAAATCCCAGGTTGGGCACTTTTAAATGTTTCTAATTCACATTTTCTAGAAGTGGCTTGGCGCCTGGATTAGTGCCCAGTGTTCGGCAATAGGCTCTCCACCTATTCCTTAGTGGAAAGTAAACATAACAGCTGAAATGTGGATAACATTCCTCTGCCTACCTTTTCGGGAATAACAGATGTGATGTAACATTTTACTTTAAAAAAGTAACACAACAATTAATGACATAAGTACAATATAAATTTCGATTCTATAATATTTAATGTACAGCATGTTACAGAAAAATTTACAATTACTGTGTCTGTATATTAGTGTAGATCATTTATAATTATCATGTTTAATCGCGATGTGTGTAATAAGATGTGTATAATAGTCGATTTCATTTAAATTTTTTTTTTGGTATTGTAATGCTACATTATAAAATTGTTTGGTTTTCACCCAACACCCAGTACACACCACATCCATCTGTCTCACTAAGTATTTCACTGTATCACAATACACTAGTATAAAAAGGCCTTTGAATAATTTAGCTAGCATGCGGAATACAAATATACTATGTGCAAAACTCACAAAAGAAAAATAATGTGATCTAGTAAATAACACACAAAAATACTTCATTGTCAAACCGTGACTAACCAAGGGTTCACTCGCGCTTTTGTCAAGCACGTTAGTTATAAAATCAAGAATCTGAAAATAAATAATATGAAGCAGTTTAATACAAACAAAATAAATATTAGTAGTAGTTATATCAAATCTCTTATATTACTTTCCATGATCAAGTAATATTATCATCTCAAAAAATGGTATTTAGTGTGTTAGTTAAGCTATTACATAATACTAATTGAAAGGTTATTTGAGCAGAATTTGTTTGATAAAAGTTTCAAATTTTTATTTTATCCTAACTTAAAGAATATACAATAAGAGATCTGTTGAGTAAAGAGAAGGGTTAAAAATCCAATCTAAAAGCTTGACAACTAAAACATATGGTTATTTAGAATTGGTGGTAAGTACTCTTATTCATAAAATATGAGTTTTTTAGTACTGCTGGCAACTTGTCAACTTGGCTTAAATGAGTGACAATTCATAGCATGCATTGTTATAAAATGTATAAATTTTTAAATGTTAATACCGTTTTACAAGTATCTTTATAATTAATGCAGCAAAAAATTGACTCAAATAATGTTATGTCGCTAGCCAAGATATTTCATTTTAAAATGTTTTAAAGAAACATTCTAGAAGAAATATGCATCTATTATCCATAAATAGTCATGACACTAAAAACCAAAATTTTTAAGTTCTCTTTAACTATTCAATGCTTAGCCCACTTTGAAAATATTGACTTTTGTTCTCAAAAGATTATTTTTTAACTGGATTCATTCTTGTTTCAAATCTCCATACTCAACATGGGGATTATGGGTAAAACCACAAAGGACGGCCTATGTCCAGCAGTGATTTTAACAGGCTGATGATGAAGACAAAATGTGTGTATAAGACCTTACAATTTATCTCAAATAATTTCTCATAAAAGAAACATGAGTATGCAACCTTTTTATCTAGTTTGTTACTCTTCAACAAAAAATTATGATTCTTAACATCTTACCAATAATGTTTAAAATGAAATAGAAAAAGGAATGAGTGCACCTATCAACAGATAAGGAATTTAGTACATTCAATTCATGGCTTACTCACTTGGACTGTTACATTATGCCAAAGATGCTAAGTTTTTTAATAAAGCCATGTCTCATCATACTGATAGTTCTTATTATGTATCAGCTATGCATATTATGTGTAAGAGAAAATATAAAAATGCAAATTTGTACTAAAAATTGCTCTTTAATAACATTGATTGAACAATGTTTATAGGAATTACAATTATGTATATTTTAAATTTAAATTTAGAACATCTTTGTGAACAAAATATGTATTTAAATATGGAATACTTATCAGTGGTGGCAACTTGTTTGTCACGATACAAAAAAAACATTTAATGTTGCTATCAGACATAATTAATGTAATTGAGCAGTTGTTGAACTGTTGATATGAACACTTTATAATTAAAACTTTTTCCAATGGATAACTTCTAAAACAGGTTATTTTAACTGATAAAGCCAACATTTATACACATAAACATGAACTTTTCCTTGTTTTAGAGCAAATTAAATAACTATATACATATTCTTCAATATATAACATTCATATTAAGTTGTAGATGCGATGGACACCCACATAAGCTTTAAGATGGAAAGATATTGCTGCCTAAAAAAATATAAGTAACTTTGATTATAAATAAATGTATTTGGCATTGTAATATTTACTATTTCAAGTTAATAGGAAAGTTTCATTAATAACTCTTTCAATCTGTTTGTAATATTAAAATAACTGCTTTTTACTAAATGCAGAAGTATGTATACACCATACATATACCAAAATAGTTTTTTACAATTTGCCTGTCTGTCTGTTTATTTTGGCTAATCTCTGGAACATCTGGACCGTTTTTGACAGGACTTTCACTAGATAGCTGATGTAATAAGGAGTAACTTAGATTACTTTGGTTTTAGAATTCCACACAGACAAAGTCGTAGGCACAGTTTGTAATTCATAAATAGGTAAATCCTACAATTACGATTATTAACATACATTAATAAATTATATAAAAATTATATTTTATTTCATTTGTAATTTTATAAATACAACCTAAATTTCTAACAAATAAAATGATAAAATTATAATGTAAAAAATCAATTCATTATATATATCATCTAAAAATGGTATGTTAAAAGAAAATTTGAATAACAAAACTATATATAGGTATATATATCAGATTAACATTATCTTCATCTTATCTTGTTCCCAAAGTGATAGCCTATAATATAAGTCTTTGATGTTACTACACATTGTTATCATTGGCTATAGCATTTTAACGGAACACTTTTACTTTTGATGGACCTGCCGCGCGCAGTGAGTGTGATGCAGAGCAACTTGCTCTGTCAAGTGCACTTATGTACTAATGTTCTAACACTTCTCACTTGCGAGAATAGACATGCAACGTGTGCCCACCTATTGAGTGTGCAGCTCGAACACATTGCAATGGTGAAATCAGTAAAAACACGCAGCGCTGGTGCGCTCCGTCGTGACACACATGTCACTACGCAAAATAAGTGGCAATAGATAAACATAAACAGTCACTCACCGATTTCGGCATCTTGGCGGCTTGGGTTCGCTATCTGTAACGAGAAAACGACGTGTAAGGTCCTTTTGCAAACAGTGTCCACTGGTGAGAACCGTTTGACAAGTATCGTCGCTCACCGCGTGACATTAACATTACTTGTGTGAAAATTGTGAATGGAGCTATCACTGCCCGCGCACAAATCTTTACATTCCACTCAAATTAACCTTCATACTGCAGTTTATCTTGAAAAATATTTGTGAATATGCGTTAACAATAAAGTTTTAGTCACCGGTGGGCAATAATTTTATGCACTTTAAAGTACTATAAGACACTAAGGCGTAATTTCTAAAATATGTATTGTTTACGCAGAAAATTGAAAACAACAATACTTACCCGGTAAAAGAAGAATATCACCTAATAATCCACATAAGTAGCACAACACACATGAAGAAAGCACACACCCAAAAGAGCCACAAAAATATCGCAATGTGATGTGACAACTGCCTGCGTGACGTGGTAGACAGTATTACCACATGTCGGTTTATAAATTATACCAATATAAAATAACTCTGCAGCTAGCTTGAAAAGTAAAACCCATTACCTATTTTCTCTTTATGTACAGAATATAATAAGAAACTGCAAGATATTGAAACAATCCTTTATTAAAAACAAATGTATGTGGTTGGATTATCGAATTGTTTTATACATATGTAATATTTTATCTTCGTTCTAAAATAATCATCGTGATTTAAAATAACAGTTAATTTTTAAAAAATGTTGCAAGTAAAGCGAAAGTCACAGCGTATGCGGTAGTTGAAAAAAAATCTTACTCTTTGTAAAAAATGCTTATATTTCAAGGGTTTTAGATTGCATAATGTAATTTAATTTACATTCTTAAATAATTATTTCACACTACAATACAGTGCATCCTGTGTTTTAAGATAAAGTACTTCGTTAAGAGGTGGTAATATACTTTTATTACTTATGTAAATTAAATAAATAATTAATTACTTTAAATACAATTAAATATTGTTAGCATAACATAATTATAATATACGGGATACGCCTACACGTCTTCTACGTTGTCCCGCGCAATAGTTTGTCAAAGTCAATGTGTCACTACTGTCAATGTAACATTATTTTATTTAGACATCAAAATTATCCTTTTCTCCTAACAATATATTTAATTATTGTTGCAAATTATATAAACTTCTGATATGAATTTATTTAATGATTATTTAAGATATCAAAATTATTACTAAAAAATACAAAACTACCTATAAATTCAGTCAGACTTCTATCATTTCTTCATTATTTGCGATTTATATAAGTTTTGAATTTATTAAGTTAACGATTAAAATCAACTGCCTCGTTGGCAGTATCGGTTGCAACTGCGACTGCCGGCCGGTCTTGTATTCAATTCCCGGGTCGGGCACTACTAAATTTTTCCAATTTAAATTTTTTTGTGTTGGCTCGGAGTATAGATATGTATGTGCCCGGTGTATGGCAATAGGTCCACCACCTATTCCATAATGGAACATAAACATAACTAGTGAAACGTGAAAGTGTTCTACTTTCTTCTTACCTCTCTTCCTATCTCTTCGGGGATTACAGGCGTGATGCTTAAAATATTATTTTAACGTTTGAAACTAATCGATGTATTTTAAACGGACATGCTTGTAACATTATGCTTAAATGTCAATGTGACAGTGGCAGCTTAGCTGCGCTTAGTAACGACTAATGATGATATGGACAGATATCAATAAAAGTTTTGGCGGATAAAGTTTAATCATTAAGAAGTGGAAAAGTATTTTTGAATATGTTAATCCGTGGACGCGTTATTTTAGTTATTAAGCTTGAAACTTTTTAATCATTAGTTATGTATCTAAAGTTTAAGTTATAAACGAAGAAAAAAGTCATAATGTCGTCTCCTTTCCGGAGACTTTGCCATTGGGGGCCGTTAGCGGTTCTCGGTAAGTTGTGTATTGAAGGAATTTGCAACTGAAAAAAGTGCCATTTGTGCAAAAAAGTACAAACTTACTTTCGACGCCACTGCCAAAGGGTTGTTTTACCCGCTAGTTGTTTGGGTACAGGAACATCATAATTATGTCACCTTGCCTTCGTGATTGAAAACTCTGTTTTCGTTGAGGTTGGAGACCAGATGGAACGGCATTGTTTGGAGAAAAAGTTATTATGTATATTGTAATAATAAATTACAAGCTGTGTCTTGTACATAAGTGAACCATATGAATTATTGAATTATTTAATTTGAGGTATTTTGAAGAATTTCAAGAATTGTTAAATAGGTTCTTTTAACATATTTGATGAGGTGAAACAGTTTTTCAAAAGTATCAAAAGTGTCTGGGAACATACATGTCATTTTTTCTATTAGCCTTGCTACTTATTCAGGAACATTTTAAACAAAAATATATTTAGATAATATGTATCATATGCTTTAAGTAAGTTCATTGAACATTTCCATCAACATCATCATTTTTCATGATCATTTCTGAAGTGGTGGTAGTTTCATTTTGATGTGCAAAGTGTTGTCGTGAACCAATTTTGAATAAATGATATCTGAATTCATTGAATGTTAAAGTTAAAATGCTATATTTGCCACTTGGTGTTCTCTGCCTACTTTGTTAGGGACCTAGTGTGATGGTGTAATAATGGTATTGCACTTGTATTACAGGTATTATCAAACTTATAACTTGGTCAATGATCCATGTAATAGGCATGTGGTGGCCCCCGCATGCCAGTGTGGGGGGAGCCTTGCATGCAGTCCTCTTCTTGCTGCTAGCATCTGGTACACTCTACTATTTCCTGCAGAGTCTACTGGAGGGTCCTGGCTATGTGCCACGGGGTTGGAAGCCTGTAAGTATATACTTGAGGTTATAGGTATATAACACAATGTATCTAATACCTTTCAACAAGCAATTCTTGTATATATATAATGTCTTAATCTTGGAAAGCTCTCCAATGATTTTTATGAAATTTTGTATGCAGTGGTTTTTAAGGGTGATGAATAGATCCAGGTTTCATCTTTGGAAAACATCATTTTATCCATATTTTCAGGTAAAAATAATTGCTACAATATCATTAGAATATGTAGGTAAATTTACCACTATCCATAAGGTTATAATAGCTCAAGTGTGAAATTTGGTGATCCTGAAACCAGAACACCCTGGTTTGAATCTTGATGTCCCCAGTCCATTTATTGTTACCTTTTTTAAATTACCTGAGTTAATAATTAACTAATTCAACTTGTGATTTTTTATTTAAATAATGAACCAATATTTTTTTTTATTATCTCGGTAAGATCGATTAATATTATTCATATTTCATCAGCATGTAATTCATATCTAAATATAATTTCTAAAAAACATGATAGACCCAAAAAAAAATATGGAGCAAAGCTCAGTCATCCACTTGTATTATTTGAGAAGAACATCAGGATATGCCATATTATTTTGTCATTGTTGACAGTTTTCATAGATATAGGTACAACTACAATACACATGAGAGTAAGGAAATGTTATGCTTGTAATCCCAGAAGAGTGAAGCAGAAAATTGGAGCACACTCCCTCATTTCTCTAGTTACTCTTAAGTCCCACTTCGAAATAGGTGAAGAGCCTATTGCCATATACCGGGCACATAACCATACTCCAAGCCACTACTAGAAAATCTAAGTTAGTAAAATTCAATAGTGCCCAACCTGGGATTTGAACCCAGGATCTTTGAATATTCAGTTGTGTTTGCAACCA
>DWTO01002610.1:0-13698 GCA_018244755.1 Jemadia pseudognetus
GTCCTTCCGTTCCACGCATACAACCTATATTGTCATCTTGCGTTCCATTTTCACATTCGGCCGTCCTTTATTAACATTTAACATCATTACATTGACAATTCTTTTCATTTGACGTAATATCGTTGAAAAAGGCGGAAAATAGTGTCATTGTCTAAATTTCGCATCCAATATCTATAAGAGTCGATTCCAGTCTTCAAGTCATTACCGTGTCGACGTGCCTACGGGATTTCATTTCCATTCAGCGTCCATTGTCGCCCGATAGCGGCTGATTAAGCTATTATAGCTTCGATTCTTATCCCCTCCACCCCACTTTGAATACGGAACCCATTTACTTAAAGCATTACGACGTAGATTCCCGGCAGGTGTCGCGAGCGAGCCAAACTGTATTTACATTTTGTGTTAACTTGCTTTTGGTTTTTATATTTCGAACACATTTTTCTTTAAATATATAAAACATAGATCAGAATTAACATAGAAAGAATTCCACTTGTTATGATTACATCGTCACATCTGCTACGACCAACGAGGTAATCAACTACTTTACTATTAAATTAAATTATTTGAATTATTTTTAAATTGCAGACGTGTAGAAGACCCGGTAGGACTCCGTTCTGCCTTCATTAACTAACGTTTTGTCTCTATGGTGACCATATTGCTTGAATACAGAGTGGTGCGACGCTGTGATCTTCTTTGTGACACATTATCATACTTATGTCTCATTAAAATAAAGTGTGCTAAAAAGAAATCGTAGGACCGACAGTACTACGGAAACATGAACACTCACATTTCATTAAATTATAGTTTTAGTATTAAGCGTTCCGTGAATATTCATATACTCGTATGTACATACATAATTAAACACGCATCAGCTTATCAGACGAAATGACATATCTAAGTTAAGCCGGTACATGTTGCATCAGGTGAATTTGAATCATCATGTAGGTACAATTTTTATGTTGTAGATTATGACGAGTGAAATGGTTAACGGTTACGAATTCTAATATGTATTAAGTTAATTAAACAGTTACAAGGACTGTCTCGTTGGTCGGGTAGCTGCCAGTGCGACTGTTGGTCGGTCCTAGATTCGATTCCCGGGATTGGTACTATTGGACCTATGCGAGGTTAAAAACTGTAAAATAAAAATTAAGAAGTGTAAAAAAAGTAACTTATTTTCTTAGATTTTCTAGTAAAAATTGTTAGTAGTGGCTCGGAGTTTGAATTTTTGCCCTGTTTATGGCAATAGATTCACCACTTATTACATGGTGATACGTAAGCGTGACTCGTGTAACGATGGACCGCATTCCTCTGCATACCTTTTCAAGGATTATAGGCGTGAACATCATTTAAAACAGTTATTGTCAATAATAAATAGAATCGCTTTCTCTTACCGTCATAGCTCATTTAATAATTTTAGCACACTCTCATCCACTGCACAGTCAAAACATTATTACAACATGATAAAAATGTCATACACTTATAGGTACTGAAGCGTGGCGCATCGCGTAAATGGCGTTTTTACAAATATATGCAATACGCGGCGTATTCGCGGATGTTCGCGTATCGGTCACATGCGCGGGCTCTACGCATCAGCACCGAACTAAGCGAGGCATTGGGTCGTTTTAACCGTGAATTAGATAATCGCGCTGAGGCAGAGGCTCCAATTTATGAGCGATGTTGTTCTTATATTGTGGGAGACGGTGCCGGGACTTCTGCGGAATTAGTTCCCGTAAGGAATTTTCTAGACGATTTCCTTCTACTGATATCAGATTTAATCGAACGTTTTAACAAATCTCGTTCGGTATTAAGATCATGGAAGATATCTTTGTATAAATATCTTTAAGTAAGTATATAATATAGGAGGCATTGTTTTTAACGCGATATATTATTGAAGACATATTCAGTGCAGTGCAACTTTAACTCTTGATGTACTGTTCCCGAAACAGTCTAGCAGACGCGTACAGGCAGGCAGTATCGTCTGTAAATGTATGTTTATTAAGTAATGCAAACATGTTATTGTATATGTGATAATGAAGCAAATAAACTCAGAACCGTTCTTTTGTAAATTGTTTATATACTCATTGGTTAGTAGTGGCTCAATACTTAATTTATTCTTTATAAGCAGAAACAAATGGGTGTAGACTCGGTAGGTATTATCTTAACAGCCGTTCTCAAAGGTTGCCTGTATAGATTGCAGTGATTATTTAACGTCGCGATCATTACACGCAAATCTTTAAACCAAGCTTAAAGGCGGCTGCGAGCTTTCTGCCATGTTTTCATATATATATATATATATATTTAAGTTCTCTTGCATGTAGACGTATTAGGGCAATAAATTATATAAACCAATCAAATTATGACGTTGAAAATTCTTGTACAGCTTTCAATCGTGACCGGATTGTTATAATTTCCATTATCACGCCGGGTTGCTTACGCGGCAGGCAGATACCACCCAGTCCTAGATAACCCTACCTTTGCAAACCTGTTGCAACCGTTGTAATAGAACTACTTAAAAGTATGTGTTGAAATAGGTCGTGAGCTCTATTGTAAACGTCTATTATAAATAATCTGTTCCTAGCTCCATTTCATGAAATCGATTAAGGCGCGTCTATTCCGATAATTCCATTCCAACACTGGATAAGTTGGAGCCTCTATAAACCCATAAATGGCCGGTGAAGCCGACGCAAATCTCCACAATCCCCACTTCTAACTGGAATTGGATTGAGTTTAAAACGAATATTTCCTTGTCCGCACGCCTGTACTCGTACTTCGACCGCAGATGCTTGCCGTTGTGCACTTGTCTCAACGATCTTATTACCTTGAATTAAAGGTGGTATCAGCGGAGATGGATGTATACAAAAAGCAAGAAGAATTTGGATATCGGATAGGGCTATTAAGGATTTCTTTATAAAGTGACATTTAAATATTTCGTGCGATAAAGGTCGTGTCGTGTCGTGGCGGTGCATCTGACTGTTTACAATACATTTCAATATGAGTATAGGGTTATGACCTTTCATGTATGTATTTATACCGCTTTAAAGTTATCTTATGTTCAATAAAACAACGTAACATCGCTCCTGTGATCCCGAAGAGTTAGTTTCCCTGTTTATGTCTGACTATGGAATAGCTGGTGAGCCTATTGCCATACACCGGGCACATACTCAGACTCCGAGCCAATACTAGAGAATCTAAGTAAGAAAAATCCAATAATGCCCAACCCGGGATATGTACCCAGGACCTCTCGATCGGCACCAGCGCTTGCAACCAACACGGCCAATGAGGCAGTCATCAATATGAATACAATAATTTTCGAACTCATATTTAAAATGTGTCGTGTCGTGGCACGTGAAGGCATTGTGAGTAGCAGCGGCATAGAGGGCGTCCCTGAGCCGCCGTAAACAGTTCCGGCGACACTCGCCACGATGTACCGGCACTTCGCAATCTGCGTGCACTTATTAAATTTGAAAGCGCCTACACACAACCGAGGACCTAATTTATTGATTAAATTAAATATGTATTGCATTATTTCTGAATTCATACCCGTTTGTCTTGTACAGTGGGGGAAGTAATGAAACTTGATTACAACAGAAGTATAAATATTTTGCTAATAAAAGTTTCATAAGTCTCCGCCGTGATCTCCCTGCAGTCGGCGGGAGCTCATGGAGGACCTCGTACGGTTCAAACACTGGTCAGGCCATCCCTAAGAACATACTTGAGTCAATCTAGTACGTACTTGTATAATAATGATTATTATAAAGATATTAATAGTTCGATAGCTGAGTTCAATGTGGGTTCCATTCCAGGTAATAAACATGTTAATATCAGTGAACATCAATTAGGAAAATTCCGTTTGATACTGATCGTGTCAACAAGAGAAAGACTGTCTTTTATTTTGACCCGTAGGTTCAGTGGAAAGTGAACCCACTGAGTTGAGGGTAGTGGGTTCAATTTACATCCTGGGTTATTATTTGGTGTTTCTCGATCTAAAAAAATCTGTCTTCATAAGTAGGTACTATATAATTATATAGTTAATCAGCTTTCTAAAAATATCTGAAACAGAAATGATATGTAAGCCGCAAATAAACGATTTCTTTCTTTCTTTCTATATTTGAATACAAGTATCAGTGTCTGGAGATTTTCTTTTTATTGTTATTTTTAAATGACATAATTTAAATAGTTGCTGTATTAGACTGATACCGGTGGCGACGATATTGAACGTCAGCTGTTTTATCGGAATCTTTAGCGTGAACTTGTTTCCATATTACTCTACGCTTATGTCATGTAGGTATATTTTCTTTGGCTTATATCAGAAATCTTGCCATTAAAGCCCCATTCATTTCGCCACGCGGCCGCTGTACGCTGCTTACCATATGAATGGGCCACGGGAATTTTGCATCTTATCAGTAAGTTATTGATAGCTCCCTGTATAAAGGATGAAATTGTTCTGCTTGAGTGTACCGCGTGTGTACTGAATACCCTTTAAATTTATTAGTATTTTATTAATTGCAATTTGGTGCTTAGCTTTGGTAGTTAGCGGTTACACTTTAGCCTTCCGGTCGGGGACTTGAATTCAAATCCTGTCGAGCGCCTCACAACAAGCTTTTAAACACTTTTTAAAATAAGAAGGGTTACTGATAATGAACACAGGTCTTGTGACGTAATTACCAGGGTGTCACCCCGGGTGAGCACGGGGATGAATTAAAGTGGTGGGCTGTACAGTAGGTACCCTGCAGAATAAACCTGCGTACTTTTGTTATTCGTCCACGCACTAACTAGTTGACATCTGCGGCGACGTCTACATCCTACGTCGCTAGTTATACTAACAAGGTACTTTATGTGCACAGGAGAAGCACACTCCGCTGAACACTTAGAACTCTAACAACTTTATATGTACTAAATGAAATTATCGGTATATTTTTTCTACGATTAGGACTGTTTTAGATATATAAAACTTTACATATAAAGACTTAATTTAAATCTATTCAGTAATTTTTAAGTGATGCACGCACAGTGGTAGTCTTCAAAGTTTTATTTAATAGATAATATGTAGTTTTATAGATGGCCTGCATTGAGACAACCGTTTGTTCCGGTAGTATACTCAGGTGTTTATTAAGAAATGACGCAGAGAGTTGTCTGCAACAGATCGCAGTGGATGAATGACGGGTTGCGATGTCGTCATGTAAATGAACCAATCGGGGCTTCTACTGACAAACTTACGGGCTCATATTAGACGCGCGCACGCGGACACTAAGGTTTTAGTAATGTTCTTTAAAGCTTTTAGTGTTGTAACTTTTTAACAATAAGACTGTTTATGAATGTGAAAGTAAATCTTTGTTCGAGATTGAATTTGAGTCCAATTGACTGTCTGAGGCTATTGTGCGGATAAAAGCTAATTTAAATCTTATACGTAACATCACGCCTGTAATCCCCGAAGAGGTAGGTAGAGGGATGTAGAACACTCCCACGTTTCAACAGTTTAAATCTTAAATTATGTAAATAGAGTTAATTCACAGATTTATTGGTGTCGTTGTTGGTGACATTCATTGCAGAGTTGAGAGTCGTAGATTCAATCTTCGGTTATATAAATTTCAGCAGTACCCCGCTGCTCTCTTCAGGTCGTCGGAGCTCCTGGTAAGAGTAATTTAAAGGCTTAATAAATAGACGTAGTCTCTAGGCGACTGCATACAATACACGCCCGTGTGTTGCCACAATTTATCGCAGGCAGTGCCGAGGGCGCGGCCCTATACGCGATAATCCGAGACTCAAGGATTTAAACCTGAAGGCAGATGGAGGTAGGCGCGGCGATAAAGTTTGCTAATGGATGCCGACCCTTGTTGAGAGATTGTGTATTTTCTTGAGACGGTTTCGGGAGCTCTTAAGAAAAAATCTTAAATTATTGCCGTTTTCTTTTATTGGGTTTTTAAGAAATCGGAGGAATAAGGATAGGCAATTGTTGCAGCTACTACTTTATTAATATGTTGGTTCATCTTTACTTATTCACTTATTTATACCTACTCTATTGTTGTTTGTCTATTTATCTACCTGACACGTTTTTTAGAGGCAGTTAACGTGACGTAAGTAGAACGTAGAAACATGAATTTACGGAACCAACGTCATTAAAAGATTTATGCAACGTATAGCAAGTAGTCCGCGACACTTCAGCTGTCGGCGAGCCGCGTCACTCGCTGCCAGCCTGCCCCATGCTTTACACTTACACTTTACGCGTCACTGATAGATGTTCATAGAGAGGAAAACATATCGTATAAACTGATACTGAATTATTTATTTCCCTAGCACCGGTCTATGTTAGGATTTACACTTTAAGGTTTGTTGAAACGGTTCTCGTATCCGGTCTCCAGTGGCGTACGCAAACCTATGGTCGTTACACGCCGTAGGGCAAAACCAGATAGGGTTTATTATTTAAACCCTATTCAGCAAACGGTATACGACCTATATAACCATATTATACAGTATACCGTTTCGATAAACTGTAAAAGTGTGAATGGGCCCCAACGATTTATGGTAGCGGACCAACACGATGTTCGCGCCGTGTACTTGATAGTGTTGTAAAATCCCGCGGCGCGCCGGCGGCGGCGCGGGCGGCGGCGCGGGCGGCGGCGCTTATGATGCGTAGGAGTATTCGCCTCTAATATTTAAGTACTCATCGGGTTAATTGGAAATTCGTTTATGTTACGTAACTTACTCAGTTCTGCTTCTTTCTTAACTATTTATTGTATTTGTAACTACTTGTTGTCTTTAGCAACAACTGCACTATATGTTTATATAGAGTAGGCGATCCTAACAAAAAGTCGTTTAGCCCATAGAGACAGAAAGATAATGAATTTGGTATTCATTTTTGTGTATCGATTATTGTATCCGCACAGCAACTTTGCGCGTCACCACATATACCAAATGCATGTTTTCTCTTTTTCTATCGACTCACTTACTTTACCTGTATATTATCTGTATAGATAAGTTTCGTTCGCTTAATTGACATAAAAATGATAGTTTTAACGACGTTTAATTTTCAGGGGCATTAAAATAACAGAAGCTATCGTATTTAATGGAGACAGTTACCTATTCAAAGACCGATTTTGTTTTAGGAATACAATTTCATTAAGCGCAACTAGAGACCTTTGTTCGGACAAAAATATGTAATTTTAGAGCATTGTTTCTTTATCTAATTTTAGCCCTTTAGTTCAATTTCTGTATTATTTGATATTTATGTTACAAAAAATCGATTTAAAATATATCAGTACCTACTCTTGTTGATTATTATTATTGGAGAAAAGGCTAGGAAAAAACTGGCAACAATGTTGCATTACTTTTGAGCGAGAATATTCCCAACACAAAGATACTTCATCGCCTCGCACGCCGTCTGTAAAAATAAATAATTTCAATGATCAACAAAATTCACAATAGCATGCTTTATTACAAACACTTTCCATACAAGCGATCTCTGCGTCCGATTTGGACTAGAACATAACTTTCTGTCCAATGCAGTAATAAACTTCTTTGTAACACACGTGCATATTGCAGATTGCGGTTACAAGCAGCGCTGAGACATTCCCACGGATGCAAATTAGTGCATCGCGAGCCGGCGGATAACTCGCTGAAGTTAACTACGCATATCACTATGATGACGTCTAGAGAGGTACTTACTCGTCGGAGGCGAGAGCGTTATCGGTAGACGGAGTCAGTTGGCGGGAAGGAAGCACATTCATCGCGAGTGCCAAGTTGATTTCTGCGTGTTGTACTGAGATTGTATCGTTGTGTAGGGCTTGCTGTTATCTAAATATTTTTTTATATTGCCCTGGCAATACTGTTTTATACAGCATCTGCTTGGATATTACTTACTTCCTGTCCAAGATTGTGGCGGAGAAATGTTTCGTCAAAGTGAGCCGGAAAATATGTGTCACGGTGCGAGGGCTGTTAATTAAGTGCTTATCAGCAACAACGACTGCTTATTTTATAATTGCTCTATTTTATAATTCGATTATGTAACTTTCATATACTATATTTAGTTATGGTCATAAAAAAATGTTAGCGTAATAAAAATAATATAATATATTTTATTTACTAAGTTGTGTCAACCCTATCGTAAGCATTTAAATACAAACCGGCGCACGCGGACGGACGGCAATAGGAATCCATAATATTCCTATTGTCTATTAGTTGCCAATGCGATGGCAATAAATTTTGAATTTTGTTGCGATTCCATTCCTACCACCTGTATCTGATGCTTGTGTACAATGGATCGTACGACTGGGAATTAGTTTCGTGCCCAACTATGGCGCGTCGCCACTGATGCTGGATACATTTATCCATGAGTTAAAGAGGAGATAAAAACACAGCTGTGCAACAGTATACTAGAGAAATGGGTAAGGAGATCTTATTTACAAGCTGTGGCCGCGACTTTGTACCTGTATGTTTTGTTACAAAAAATTCTATACATAACGTTTGACTTAGACCCGTCAGAGACCTACTGAATAAATAGAAAAAGCTTCACCTCGGGCTTTCAATGTTAACGTTATAAATTGTTCATAATCCGAAAAAGTTTACCGCGATACGTTTAGTTATTCGGAATGAAAGGAACGATAAGGATAAAAAAACACTAATCATTGCATATGTGTCAATGTCAAATTTCAAATGTCAGAGCTTCTTAGTTTTATTTAATTCAATTTTAAGTGACTACTTCCGCCATCTATCGGAGAGCCGTAGAATGTCAAGTTTAAAGGGTAAGGTTTCACTACATGGAAATAATTATTTTCAGACATTAATTTTTACGTGAACGATTGTCTCTTGAAATGATGACATGGTATTATTATGGTATAAAAAATCTATTCAAATCGCTTTAATAATACATACTGTAATTTGGGTGAGAAAACTATTATCGTTGGCAATCCGTCATATGTTGCAATTAATTAGGTAAATTCTAGATACTGGCTTAATTTACAAGTTACAGAATAAAAAAATTATTAATGTAGTTTAGACAGAAAAGGAATAAAATAAATGTTTATAAAATGAAAATTACCTGCTTGAGTCACGTATGTTTTTATGAAACGTAGATGTGTTTAACAGAGGTCTTGTATGAGCCTTTGCCGATCTCATGTACAAAGTTTTAAATCAAGTACATATATGTATAGATACTCTCTAAATGTGCAATAGTAATGATCTATGATTATCACTGATGTTTCACCATTTTCCGTAAAAACATGCAATGTACACGGTTCATATACAGTTTCGTTAGATTTAAAATAGAATATCGAACTAGGTGGTGCCACCAGAATAGATTACCTCAGCCTAAAAAGAAAGTTTCATATGTAACATTTTTGTCAACGTGAAGTTAACCACAGAGATAAAAATCTTGTAATTTTTTTTTCTATTTACTAATATGTAGATATATGTATTTTGATATGTCGGAAATTGTTTCTCTATTCACGACAGAAAACATTATTATGGATTTTTCGTAAAAGAAAAAATTATTTTACCCTGACATTTTAAGATTTATAATCATGGTCATGGTATAGTTTTATAGTTCTGTGATTACTAATTCAATTTGCTGAATCGGTGATCGAGGGTTTGATTCCGATCCAAAAAATAATACTTGTGCTATGAGCATGAATGTTCCTCGAGTTTATTATATAAAGCTATTTATGGAAGTTTGGTACGTAAATCTTTAGACATTAATATAAATTTAAATCCTACATTTGTCAGGCTTTTGGTGTACCACAGTATGAGCTCTAGTATGGGAATTGACTCAAGATATTACCGTTACTATTAGCCATATATATTTGTCTCTATCTGTAGTTGCAGTGGCACTAACTAATGTCCGAACCGGGTGTATCGGAACAGGAAGAGATTGCTGGAACGTGGTGCGACGTTCGTCGATAGCGTAGCGTAGCGCAGCGCGGCGCTCTGACACAGCGCGTGGTAAGTCTGTTGACGTGGGGTATCGGGTTCGATAGCTACAGACCTTTATTCGAACAGTGCTTTATATGTAGATTTTCTATTAAATGTTTAGCATTTTAGTTAATTGACAAACAGGTAAAATATAATTCTTTGAAATAGGTGAGCGTGTATGAAGAGGGGAATTAATGTAGAAGTATTTCAGTTCTGTAAGCATAGATATATTTGGCAATCGGTCCTGCCGCTTACCCTGAAAGGAACGTGGGATGATGATATAATAACTATAAAGTTTTTCGAGCAAAGAATCTGAGAATAAACTTAATTTGTCTAAGTTTTCTCCGAGAAATGATAATTAATTGCCACTAACAATGAAAGTCCTGATATTGAAATAAATGTGATGAACAGACAATAAAGAAATGTACGCCACCCAGCTGTCCAGGATATCTGATGTCAATAACCCTGTTATGACACTAAAAGGAGTAACATCACTCGTGCAAACCACGAAGAGGTGGGCAGACGAGTGTGGTACACTTCCACAAAACTATTTCATTGCTTTAAATATAAAGTATTTATATTTAAAGCAATGAAATACTATTTACTTACTATTTATATACTATTTACTATTGAAATACTATTTAATACTATTTATCAATCTGTCTATTATACTGAATATTTCTTTCCCATAAAAAGAATGCACAAACATGTACAAACATAATAATAATAATTGGAAATGATTAACCCATTTTTATTTTATAGGTTTATTTACATGTTTAAGTCGACGTTCCTTCCTCCTTCCTGTCGTGTACAATCTGCGGGCCCTTCGTTTGGGCGGCAGTCGGCCCCCAGCCGCCGCGCCCTACGCCCGCCCACGCCGCCCGCCCAAGCGTATCGCGTCGCACTCTTGCGTGTTTTAACACGCGGAACGTATATTTCAGTGTTTTTTGTTCAATTTTTGCGATTTTGCTTATTTGATCTAAGACTGGATGGACGGAGATATATTGCAAGAGTTTTCCAAATTTTTTGTAGCATTACTAATATCGTACTTGGTAAAGTTTACCAATATCCGGTTGTAGAAGTTGTGTATATATTAGAAGTGTTTTGATTTTATTTTGTAATTGTTGGGGAGATGTTAGTTGCAATATTTGCAGCTCCGAAGTGACATTCCCTGCTGATTTACAAGGTAAGTTTGTGAAGAGAAATCAATTTGAATTTCAAACAGTCTAAACGGAAAATAAAAATGTTGAAGTATTACAAGAATTTAAATAATTTCTCTTATCTTTCCAGCTTTGACTTATAATCTGACTTTTATTTTGAATTTGTTGAATTCTAATATAATACTGTTTTCCTAGTCAGCTGTAAGATCCTTAAATCTTACAATACGTTACAATTACGACTGTCACTGTGTTTATAAAGAATTATTCAGTGATGTCAAGCTGGGTTAAAATGGCTAATGATCTGCTAGTCAGAGCAGCGGTCATGTTATGCGTAGTTGACTGCTTGTGGTAAATGTCAACAATCGTTTTTAATGCTTTTTAGGATGTAATATGTTCGGTCCGAGTGTTACTCGAGCATTATGTTTCCATGAACTTTTTGAAATGGCTTTAAAAAATCTAAAACATTTTGATACAATTTGTATCAAGTATGAATGAAATTATGATAAGATTCTTAGATATAATTTCATTCAATAATACACGATCATCTGACTGTTCACAACATAACATACCCGATCACATGCACATTTTTTGTTTGGTCGAAATCGAACCCATAACAAGCTATCTATGGCTCAGCAGTCAGATACACCGATACTCGATGTTCGGCCCATTGAAACTTTTTAATTACTGAAACTTAAAATGAAAACCAGCCCGATTAGTAACGAAGGAGTAATTAGAAGGAGCCGCCGCTCGCGTGCTCGTCTCCAGCGCGCGGCCGCGGCGTCCGGCGAGCTATTTCCGCTCGTTTGTTTATGTGCGGTGACGGAGACCGCCACACTATTAATACGACTCGTTCACGTGCATAACAAACTGCACTAGCTGCACAAACTGCACTCGTGCCAAACACGTGTCCACATTGTAAATGCAGTCATATGCGTGGTTATCTGTTCGAAAGGTCTAGGGTCCTAAACCTCTGGCCGGGTACTACACAATTTTATAATTTAGATTTTCTCATAAAAAATTCTAGTAGTAGCTCGAAGTCTAGATATGTGCCCGGTGTATGGGAATAAGCTCACCACCTATTCCATAGTGGGACGTAAACGCAGCTGGTGAAACGTAGAAGTGTACTACACTCCTCTGCCTACCTCTTCGAGGAATACAGGCGTAGTGGCACATTTTTATTACGTTTATTATCATATAGTCACGCCAGGACCCGTATAGAGTAGGCTGTGAGAGCGAGTGCCAAATATCTCTACCCCGAAAGACATGCCTTACATTCATCACTCTCTTCATACACACATGACACACACACCTCTGAGTACCCCATCAGTTAATATTGAACCTATTTGATTAATTGTTGTGTCAATTAAAGATTTTAACGAGCAAAATCCTACCTGACCTCTTCGTGGTGCACGCTTCTATAACACAGACGAGACGACGAAAGACAGACGATTAAGGCTGCAAATGATGATGCCTCAAGAGATGTAACTTTTCGACAATTCATAACAGCCAGTAGACGGATTAGTTAACGTTACATTCGTACCTTGCGGCATCCAGGGCGCCTGGCCGCATGTGAGCCCAGCACGACACGTGGCGGCCGGATGTATACACGTAACTGTGAGACTGCGACGTGTGTTAGTGTTGCGCTCGGGCCGCGTACGCCGCAGAGATTGAGCAGGTTCTAAGAATAAAGCTCTGTAGGTAACAAGTTAGTTGCGTTACGGTAGCCCGGATATCAAAGTGAGACGTGTTTGAGGTTTGATTGAAGTAATGAAATTGTATTATATGTTTGTTTCTGTTCTTCGTGTTGCTTATTTGTCTTGCCGTTTGTTCTATAAAAAGGGCTACTTTGTACGATGTTTGGTGTATTATCAAGGCATTTGATAATAACTTATAATTATTATCATACCCTCACGCCTAACGGTTAGGACAGATAGGAACAAATGCCAAATTATTTAAATACATAAATACGTATCTTTAGTAAATAAATCTTTAGGAATCCTTCTTCAAGTTGTAAATACAAGTTATTTACAACTTGAAGAAGGATTCCTAAAGAATAAGATTTTTGGTAAATGTTTTTTAATATAAAAATACACTTTTAATACGAGTTTATAAAGTTCAAATTTTTGTATTGGACATACGCATAAATAGATGACTACATTTCAACCCCGGTACAAAGATGTACAACGTTAATTATCAAAAATAATGAATATTTATATTTAGTTTTGTTGCTACGAGTACATGTACAATTTACAAGGTAATTTTATGCCAATTGTGAATTTAAACCTAATTGTCATCCAATGGTCGTTTACATAAGAATTTGCATTACAATATGTATCACGACGCGAGCCGTTCTCCTATCGTAAAACATTCAACCCCTTGCTACCCTTAGGTGATACAGCGCATTCTCGAGGAAGCCCAGCGGAGGCATATTGCGCCATGCAAAGCGTGGGGTCGATCGATATTCTATTAAGATAACCGTTTTATTGTGTCGTTCGCCATATTTTCGTCAGCGCTGAAAATCTGTCAGTTTGAGATATGAGCCGAAAGTTAGTAATTTACAGAAAAAAAAAAGTAACTTCACGCCTGTAATCCCCGAAGAGGTAGGCAGAGGAATGCAGAACACTCCCACGTTTCACCA
>DWTO01002611.1:0-13696 GCA_018244755.1 Jemadia pseudognetus
TCTCGGAGTCTGGATTTGTGCCCGGTGCATGGCAATAGGCTCACCACCTATTCCATAGTGGGACGGTAAACGTAACCGGTGTTTTGTGGGAGTGTTCTACACTCCTCTGCCTACCTCTTCGGGGATAACAGGCGTGATGTTACGTATATTATATTATCTTATGTAATTAAGACCTGTTACGATTTTTTTTCGTTTCAAATTATTCAATTCTTCTAATTATTGTAACATAGCCGAACGACTGACGACTATAACCTATTGTCTAATGAGTTGAAGAATACTATTATATAGCCCACCATAGCTTATAATCTACTGCGAGGGAAATTCAAAGGTTTTCTCACGATTTTATGGATTTATTATTTAATATTAAAATGCACATAATATTTTATTTATAAAGAGGGCTTTTAAGCTATTCTTCGTATAATATTTTATAAATATTTCATGCGACCTAACTTACGAGTATTACATTAACCCTCCGAATATGAGAGGAGACCCGTATAAGACGGAGGAACGATAAAAGGGTTGAGAAAATATAGAAATACAAATAACCTCACGCATTAATATCAGTCAATGCACAGACAAGCTCTGTCTTACATAGGTATATATAATATAGTGTAAACAAGAAGTAGACAAATTTTCTTAATTGAAACAGGCAAACAACACAGTCACCGGAGTAATTCGTACAACCACCACGATGGCTCTATCTTAGCAGCGTCGCAAACAGAGTAGTCACTTATATATACTCTTAATACCCCCGTGGTAATCAGTACTTCAAAATAACACTTTCGTGACAACAACGCACTTGTACAACACAAGTATCTGGTCATGATACGGTATGCTTGAGTCACGATGCGTAGAATTTTAAAATGACAGCAGTATATCTAATAGCGGCGGGACAAAATGTTTCCTGTATTATACAGTGTGTTTTTTTTTCATATTTTCTGGTACATTAAAATAACAGTATTCCTAAAGTTTTACTAAAATATTAATTTCTAAAATAATAATAATCAATTGTTATTGATGTAGTGTGTTCTTTTTATGCTATTTAGAATTTCTTAGGCAATGTTATCATCACACAAATATTTGTTCTGGTTGAGAACGAAGTCACGGCCCCCGGTGCAACAGTCAAGTTCACTAACCACTGGACCAGGGTTTATTTCATTTACAATAAATAACAATTACTACCGTGACGTACATAATACACGTTAACCAATCAGAAATACTTCTTGCATATAATACAACGCTCATCTGAACGAAAGAGACAGGACGACCGACGCAATTATTGTGTACTACGCCGAATTTCTTTATAGAGCATCAAAAGTGTTTTACCGCAGTATCTCACAAAAACAATACCACAGCTGAAACAATTCTAAAGTCGGCAATATACATTGCCTTTCGGCAATATAATTAAGTCTAGGGCTGTCACAACGCCTATAACTTTTAGGGTCGACACACGTATCTTAACTTCTAATGATGTTACCGCAGATGAATATCTTAAATTAAAATGGAACGGATAGAGATTAGTATGTTCCTTACAAATTTAAATTCGACTCTCAAAGTGCGTACTTCAATTAATTCGGAGATAAATTTGTTCCGCGCGCAATTAGATATCGTGCGGAATTTGAATGTGAATCTGTAATTTAATGGCATTGTATTCAAAGCGCTTATCGTTAGTGATTTATTTATCTATTTATTGAATCGTGGCGTTGA
The DNA here is from genome assembly GCA_018244755.1 of Jemadia pseudognetus. NCBI lineage: Eukaryota > Metazoa > Arthropoda > Insecta > Lepidoptera > Hesperiidae > Jemadia > Jemadia pseudognetus. The sequence continues at coordinate 1,708 of DWTO01002611.1, forward strand.
TCGTAAATTGTCGAACTGTATTGTTACCTATGTGTTACGGGAATTGGAAAGTATATGAAATTATTTTGAAATTATTAAGTACATACTCGTATTTCATTTATAATACAATATGGGTTATGCGCAATGCATCGACACAGACAGAAAACGAAATTTCTTCAACATTATTACCTTACAGTTACGGCTATTGTTGTATTAAGAATATTGTATTCCATTCACTCCTTAAGAATTAAATATTGTTACAAATGTTATACCATCTCGCCACCACCCTTACGCGGTAGGCAGAACATACCGAGCGCGAAATATCTCAGTCCTTACTTTGACGTTTCTAAAATTAAATATAATTGCCATTTAAAAATGTTAATAACGTTTAACACAGACTGCTATATCAATAAGTTTTTGATATACTCATTAATTAAAAATACGTCAATTATACTATGGGGCCCTAAACAATACCTAACAAATAATAGTTCTTAACTTAATGTCACCGCCAAGCAATTTTCTTCTTTAACTATGTGTAAATAAGGTACAATATGCTTGTTTCATATTTCCATTACATACAAAGCTCAGCTATCACTGATGATTTCGTAGCGCGGAAGCTTAAGCAATTCCGACACAATCAAGTGATAAAAAAATTGCCTACGACTTTCCAGTAAGCGAAAAGCTATCTTCTCTTTAAATTTCATCGTATTTAGTTAGGGAGTAACTAACATTTTAAAACATCAATTATAATGAGGTACGTTCTCATTTATGATATTAAAAACATTATAGGTCATATAAAAACCAGAGCATGACGGAATAATAACACAATCATGCAATTTTACGCTCGTACGAATTATACGACCGTACAAATTATACAAACATACATATCAATACGATTGTAGCAATTATACAATCATACAAATTGCTCACATAAATTTGCATACCAATTATATCACGATCGGCAATGAATCACCACAAAGATTCATTTGGCGCTAACAACTACACGTTTCACACTGCGCACGAATAACGAGTTAAAAAAATAACTAATTTTTGATAAATAACTGACATCCGTTATCAAAATTTCATTAATTATTTTTCACGTCCACATTTTATCGCCTAAAACTCAAATGCAATGTGCATAGAAACATTTGTTTCGTACACAGAAGTGGGTACTGGAACAGACGTTATGTTAATTCATAATTTTGATGCTTATCTGTCTGAGAATCAAATCCAGAGTAAAGCAAGGAAAACCATCATATTAAAACTTTGTTGTTATTAACTTTGTTGTTGTTACATTTAGTAATGACGCTAGTAAAGACACTAGATTTATTTGAGGGTTAGCCGATTATTCAGCGAGTACATCAAATAAACCTTTTCAATATTTTAATTCATTATACCACCACTAAAGATAGATTTACTCCAAACATCCATACAAATTGTAACTCACAATACTTTGCTTTTGGGAACCAATACCATTTTAAACTTAACTTTTTTTCTGAACACTTCAAAACGTGTGCGTGATTTGACGCTAACATTTCACGTTAATTAAAATACCACAATCTCCAAGAAGTATTAGAAAAGTAATGTGTAGTAAGGTGTAGATGAAAAGGTATTCATTCGCTATTTAGTTATTCAACAAGTTAATTAATACTCTTTTTGATCACGCTTCCTAAATCCATTGAATTTCCACTTTCATCTTTCGGTACAAATCACTGGGTCGTGCATTCAATTTACGGAGACATCCTCAAATTGAAGATTTCCTTTCCTCGCGTATTCCGTTTTTCGAATTTTATTGATTACCCGTTGGGATCAAAGTACTTTAATATTCAGAGTTCCACATACAGACAATTTATTAACTGCAAAAATAGAGTAGTTATAGCGGTGAAGTAGTGGAAAGTACGAGTATTGTAAGTAGTGGAAAGATTTGAACATTCTAACGCAAATCTGACTGTACTTCTTATGAGCGGTTTTAACAGTAATAGTGGAGGAAAAAATTGTAAGAAAACTCTTAAGAGTGTTCCAAATCGTTTTCTGATTTGTGTAAAATCCGCAAACCCGTATTTCGGCAGTTTAGAATACTGCGACATTAAACATTCTCATTACGATAGGAGATGCGTGTCAAACAGTGGAATAATAGAAAACAATGACTCGCATTGATTTTCTTAAGGCCTAAATTTAATGAAAACACCGTGTAGCCATCGCTAATTCATTTCCAGTGTGACGAGTCAATTGTTATTTATACAGTGTGTCATAAAATAAGTATACATGATGAGTAAAGTCTGCACCTCGTTGCAATTCATGACGGTATAGCGGGTAATTGAATTTCGACCTAAGGGCCTTAAGCATAAGGCGTTACTATCTCGTGCTTGAGAGATAAAGTAGGTGCGAAAATCGAGAGGTAGCTTCATTGTTACTTATTCAAAGCCGACGTAGTAAATTACTTGGCACATGTAAGTGGTAGCGAATAAACTACAGCGACACAGTAAAATCATCTTTAAAGATAAAAAAATAAAAGCTTATTTTAAATGCGCATACCTCACAATTTTCAAATTGCACAATCTTCAAAACTATCAGAAGCGAGACAATTTCACGACAATGCCTTCTTATCTTATCAAATATCTACCAAGAGTTTTTCCTATATCTGTCAACTTTCAGGGTAGTTTAATGACTTCCATAAAGGAGTGTTCAGTTGACTACCCCGGGGACCAGTTAGCCCGTATATCTATATCAGGACTTTACCACTGAGGTATTATTTATATACTATAAGAATACCTAATATTGTAATCTTCATAACATTTCTAAACTACAAAGATCCAGATAATAATTAACATGTCCCCATACTATAAAACATAAAAAATAATAATTGTCTTCAAGTAACTTTCCCACGTCTTTTAAAAACACGCTCTACATTTCACAGCTGAATGTTCTTTCAAGCAACAGACTCCCATAATAGTAGTTTTTAAATTGCAAAGGTGACATAGAGACCGTGTGTATTACACATTTATACATAGACAATTACATGTATCTAGTTAAACAATAATTAGTGTATAATGAATGAAACAAAAACATGAAACCTTTCCATTTGAATAATGTGGGGAAGGAGGTATGGGGTAGGGGCGTTAAATTAGTCGTATTAAGTAGCTATTAATTATTCAGTGGGTACAATTAACTTTACTACTTTTTTCCGGCCTAGAATTGTTTAATTACCTGGAATGAATACCTTGAACAACCAAACAACTTGAATATTCATTGGCTTTTGGTAGGAAAGATACTGTGTCACACATATTGTGCAAACGTAACATTAACGTGACATCACGCTTGCAATTCCCGAAGAGATAGGTAGAGGAGTATAACGATCCCGTCATATATATACGTACAGTTTTATAATTATATATTATAAATATAAATACTAGAAATAATTGTACACCATTTAGAATAGTCTTTGATTTTAAATACGGTATTTTAATAATTGCAATTCAGTTTTGGGTATTTAATATTGTAACATACATCATCCTTCAACCGTTCATTGTTTTCTTTTGGACACGGGTGTTCCTTCAGAGTGATAAGGGTTAAGGCCTTGGTCTGCCACGGCCTCGTACGGGTTGGCTGGATTCATGCGACATGATAAATATCTCTGATGTGTACAGATTTTCTCGCTATATTTACCTCAACCGTTACAGCAAGTAATCATAATAATATGTAATCATTAACAGATCACCAGAATTTAAACCCAGTATTCCTGGAGGCGGATTGGAGGTTGAATTATAATCTAAGCCACTAGGATACCGTAGTGTTGTCCCTGTAGCTCGAAACCAGAATACGAGCTACGGTATCTCCTGCATGTCTTAAGAGGCGGCTAAAAGGAAGCTTTGGGGGTTGCAAGCGGCTAGAGTGGGAGCTCGAACCGCTTCTCAGCTAGCAATTCCCCTAAAGGACAACGATATGTGTGACCGCATGTTGTCGTACGAATCGGAAGGCATGGAATAAGGCATCAGGCCTGTCCTTAGTGTTGGGCCCGTAGGGGGCATAGTGCTTCGACAAAATAAAATTTGAATAAAATATATAATATATTGTATAAAATATATAATAAATTGTATAAAATGTATAATAAATTGTATAAAATATATAATAAATTATATAAAATATATAATAAATTGTATAAAATATATAATCAATTGTATAAAATATATAATATATTGAAATAGAGTACAAGAAAATTCATGAGAAAAATAGATCATTCTTCATTTAAATATTCACATGATTTTATCAAGTACTAGTATTTTCGGTTAACTTGTTCCCTAGAGTTTTTCGTTATTTAAGCAATTAACTCCATTGTTATGTTCTTTGTTCATATTTTTCTTTAATATGTAGAGTAAAAACGCTGTTTATTTATTCAAGTGGATAATCGTATATTCATTTGCCGTTAGTATATAATACTACCTTGAAGGGTATAAGACAAGCCCTTAAGGGAACGGCCCTGATTGCGATGGTTGGGTAGGTATATATTCTAATTATATTAAATTCTAGACAACTATATATTTTACGAGATCAATAGTAATAATATCCCTTTAAATCAAATAAAATATATGTTATTAAAATGCTTGAGACAAATTCTAAAAATTGTAAAATTATTTGTCTTTGAACAACTGATGCCAAATATACACATATTTAGAGTTCTGGATTTAACACACTCCTTCTACATTCATCAATCTCTTCGTGAGTGCACACCAGTTTCGGTGACTTCTGACCTGAACATTTTTAAGATCTTTAAACAGCCAAAGTATCACCACTTCATGTGCCATATTGGTTCCATCTTCACTGAGATATTTATAAACTTTTAAATTATCTCAAACGGAACTTAGTGTACTGACTGAACCTACTGATGCTGTATTAACACCGATTCTTGTGCTTTTTACACAATATTCCTTTTGCAGATTAATTAGTACAGAAAAGCTAAGCTTCGCAACTTGAATCCCAAAGCTATTAACCTCTCAATGACTTCCGGTTTCAGGATTAAGAGGATTTGAATTGTGCTTAAATTACGAAAGCTTATGAAATGTGTATCAAATTTGTAACTAAAGTTAATGCAATTAAAGCACTTGACAAATATTTATTTGTAAAAATTTGTGGAAAACTTGAAATTAATGTACTTTTTTTAAATTGACGATGAAAGATAATTAATGAACGTGTTTTAAATGTTGACTCATATAAGTATTACATAATGTATATATTCAGAAATATTCGTACCGCTAGGTAAGAATCTTAATAAGTGTTTTAATGTCTTTTAAACACTATCATTAAATATAGTCAGAAGTTCAATCAAGATCCAAATCGCATATCACCGGAGCAAATGTCCGAAGTCTGAACCATTATACCAATATCCGCTACTTGTGTAATATAAAATATACTGACACTGTTGTTCGCTGCTTTTTACAACGTAAATAAAAGTAGTATAAACCGAACGACGCAAACACTCAGCATAGTTTTATTACGAATACACAAATAAAACGAAAAACGATTGGCTCATTAGACCGCGAACTTAAATAACGTTGTCTGTAGCTGACGTATTGAAGGGAATTGTAGAAACGACATTTTTATCTTTCGTTTTTTGATACCCCTCATTTTAATTCAACTGGCATTAATCAACGAAATATTCCGCACGAGATGAAAAGAAAGAGGAATAAATTTCTACTCATAAAAATTGTAATCAAAGAAATAAAATGTATGCGGCAGTACAACCTTTATAGCATAGGAGTACCTATCTACTGTGAACTATTTATTTTTTAAACTATAATTTGCGTTTTGTTCTCAATAGTTTGCTTGTAGATCTATGTTTGCTCATATATTAGTGACGAACATGTCAGTCTTCAGTAATATTAACGTTTATACGATCTACGACCTACTTCGTCTAAGATTAGTACTGACATGTTAATTGCTATTACTAATGTGTACTACAGTGGCATTATCTGTTAACATATTATTATGATAAAATTGTATAACTGCTTACAGTTTACTATGCAGATGGTAGTGCTAATCGTAGGGATTACGGGAAAAACCCAAGGTCTGAAGCCTAGCGATGGGTTGAAAGGGACTGATTATGCTATGCTATGCTCTAATGGCCATTACCTGCAGTGTACATATTTTTTGACAAATAATATTAAAAAAAGTTCACAGTATTTAAAATTTTAAGTCGGATTTTTTAAACTGCGCCCTAATATACGAAATAACTCATTAGATACATTATTAATAATAATAACAACGCCATAATTTAGGAGTCAAATGTTAAGTTGGATCGTAAATCAAGGCTACCCAAGAGCGAGCATTAATATTGTTCACTATAATATCTCAGTTCTAACCACAATGGACTAGAACTGTCCGCCTGTACCGGATGTACTGCTTTGAATGAACATAGGGTTTGCAAATAAACGTAATCTATCTTAGCTGATATTACAACAATAAATAAACATTGTAATTAAATTAAACGTACAAAATTGTATGTATTTGTACAAAATTGCTTACAGAATCTCATGTCTTTCCCTCAAATGCCAAATATATAACTATAATTATATGTATATGAGTTATGATCTATGAAAATTGGGGACGTCTTTACAATAAATATTTTAATGTTACTTCATCAAATCAAATGCTCAGTGAACATCACAGTCCATAATGTTCTACATCCTATTTCAGATGCGACTCAATATACATATGGTCTATGTCTAGCCATCGATTTACAGAGGCTGAGGATCGATAGATAGGTATATATATCGTCGAGGATAATGGATATATATGGTTTTTTTATAGACTACTGTATTGTTGCGTCTAAAATCAAAATAAGTTTCAACATACAAAGACCCAAATGTCTCCGAGTTTTCATATTTGTATGCCCAACTTCACAAAGAACGTTATATACTGAGTTGAAGTTATCAAAAAGCGAAAGTTGTATTCGTGACAAATGAAGAAAATGTAGCGCACATTATCATCATAGTTGTATTCGTAATATTTCATTACATTGCTCAATATTCGCAATTAAAATTGATCACTTTCAAATATATAAACCCTGACGAATTATAAACGAAGTTACATTAATAAAGTTTTTTAATTACGATTTAGTATCGGCTGGTCACACCACTTAGATGCTGGTACTGTTTTTACTTTATTGCTAAAATGGAGGTTTAGGATTTTATTATCACCTACAATCAATATTAGTGTGGGGGGGACGAGTATTCTGTCGGAATCATAACATATCTGAATGTGTTAATAAATGTTTATTACATATGTATATATACATGTTAATGTTGAAATATATTTACTTATCATGGCTCAAACTCTCTCTAGTTTTGGGACAGACAGTGGTACAGTGGTTATACGAGTATTTTAAAGGTTTTAAAATATCAATGATGTGTGTGTTAATTTTTAAGTGTTATCGTATTTTAAAGTAACATCACGTCTGTATTCCCCGACGAGGTAGGCAGAGGAATTTGGCACACTCCCACGTTTTACCAGTTACATTTACGTCTCACTACAGAATACTACCCGAAAATCTAAGCTAGAAAATCCGGTAATATCTGACCGGGATTTGAACATAGAAACTCTCGATCGATAGTCGCGCTTGCACCCATCACGATCAATGAGGCAGTCAAATACGTATTTTAATACGCGATCCTATAAAAGATCGTAAGACAGTAGTACAAGAAAACGAATTAAATTCGAAAATTGTCTATAGCATTTATAAAACCCAAAATTAGAGCTGTACAAACAAACGAACTAACGATATTCGACTTAACCACGAGGAAAACGACGAGAAAGTAGAGCAATAAAACTGCTTAACTCAAACGTATGGTGTGGACGACATTCTTCAGACTTCGTCGCCTCCCCGTAAAATAGGGTAGTAAAAGGGAACTAAGTACAATAAAGTCAGTTAAATATTCAACGAGGAAAACTTTTACACCTTTTTGTTTAAATGGACATTAAGTTATTGACTTTCGACCAAAACTTAGCATAAAACTATATAAAGGCAAAAACACAATTTGATTGTTTCTAATAGAGCCCAGAATTGCTAAAACTTTTTGTAATTCTTTAATATACTCCAATTAAATGTACCCATTATTAACGACTTTCCCTTAAGTATGAAGTAATAACGATCCCAAACGCGCATGGCCAACATGGGGAATAAGAGCTAAAACCCCTTGTATTAAGAGGCCTGCCCAGCATCAGATTCAAAGTGATCCGTTGAACATGACGAAATATTTCAATGAATGTTGTATGTGGTCAACATATGTATAATATATTATGTGAAGTTGTATACCGATGGTGTAGGAGCATCACACAATGACATGATTCCATACTAATGCCGCTAAATTATGTGTTCTACACTAAATGTTGGTACAGACTTTTGATTTATTCACTTCAATTGATCATTTTAATATAACCTTCGATAACTCTTTAATAACCCCTAAGGAGTTGATAGATTTTTTGCACTTACCTAACTCCTGCATGCAGCCATCAAATCATAATTCTTTATTTGATTGTAGCAAATTCCCATTCCCACGTTAAATAAACTTTCATATTACATTCATTTCCTTTGATAAATTTTAATAGATTTAGTTATACAACTTAGTAAAAAAAAATCTTTTAATGAGTTATTCGCATAGTAAGTACGCTGGTTTATGTCCAATCCGTTCGTCTCAAATTTTAAAACTTATCGATAATCATCCTTTTTTTGACCGAATCATATGCTTAACAACTAACTTCCCATCCGAAACCCGTGCTGATATGTTTTCATCGATCAAATGTAAAGCTAAATACCATTAATAACAATTATTGATATTTCTGCAGCGGACTCGCAAAATTCATATCGAACACAAAGCAAACACCATATATTATATGGAAGACATGAAGCGTTATACAGGACTTACATGTCGTTCCAATACCTAATGAAAGTGTTCAGCGCGTTCCATTGACATGCGGAACGCATTGACCTGGTTGGGTTGAACCGAAATCAATAACCCCAACCCTCCGATACCTAAAGCCGGAGATCTAAGTAACCAAAACAAGGAATCATATGTAGTTACATTTAAGATAGCTTGGACTGAACAAAAATGGTGTTCCTAAATGGGCATATAAAAGGAACCTCTGAGTTGTTTGTTATAAGCGGTTCATATTACACCCCGATACAAATATGTAGGGTTATAATTTTTTTCAGGCTACGTGCATAGCCAACACTCCTTATCATCATCGCCATGATCGTCAAATGTGCAATATGAATAAAATCAATATAATAGCAACCAAGTCACAAGTAATGTTAACCAAAAGTAATCGGTGTTAACAATCTTGTTTTAGGTTGGTTGGTTTGACCATGGGGGGTAACAGCCACTTATAACTGTCGCTATTTCCTTGACCACTATTGTCACATTATTTATGATATTTGGATCAAAACGAGCCCATTGGAGTTTTTACTTACTCCATTTTATTAATTAGGGATAAGCGTTTTGCGTTAACGAGATGCGAGAATAGGGTCTGCTTAGTTAAAATGTGGACAGAACACTAGCTATATAATTTCATAGCCTATTCAATAAATATATGTAATATTTATTTAATTGGCTCACCAATTATTCTATAGTAGGGATGTAACCGTAACTGGTAAAACGTGGGAGTGTTCTACATTCCTCTGCATACCTTTTCGGGGATTACAGGTGTGATATTACGTTATATTTATTTAGTCTTTATTCTCTATTACTCTATTATTATAGATATGTTTTTGTTCGAAACCGTTACGAATAAAATCATTGTGATTGAAAATAAAAAATATTCATTGAAATTCACGAATTCTTACCAAATGGTGCTGGAGTCTTGAAGCCTGTTTTGGATGAAGAACGGAAAGTTTGGAAACGATTGGACCTACTTTATTTCAAGGAGCTACTTAAAAAGGGAGAGCCAAAATAACTTAAGTTAAACCTCAAGTGTACTTGACGGCTTGTTTAGGTTTCCCGGTAGGTCGGTATTAGGTTTTGCGGTTGGCGGTATTGATTCAGATTAAACTGTAAGCTTGGCTTCGAAACATTGTATGTACATTATGTATTATATGTACGTATTTATGTAATTGAATGAATACGACATTGAGTGCAATATATATTTGTGTGAAGAGAATGATGAATTTAGAAGAATCGCGTCTTGTTTGTAAGGGTAAAGGTAATATATACTTGGGCTTTGTGGTTTCCCATAAGGGACCTGGCGTAATCATATGACAATAGCAATAACACTTTGTTTTAAATTAAACTATTAATATTCCATAGCTGGAAAAGACCTGTCAAAAACTAGTTTGGAGAACCTGATATATGTATATTGGGCATAGATCCGGTTGATTGCACAGTGATCAGTTAAGTCGGTAATGTAGTGATGAGCACTAAATGATCTTTCCATGTTTCAGCGGATTTAGTTGTAACTAAATCGAATAATGTTATAGGTACCTGGTGGTCACAGTTTAATTATGATTAAATTCAGTGCATCATTATGAAACGGCTAAATCAGGTTCCGCAAGTACGAAAACAGCTACATGTATGTAAATACCGTTTGAATATAAAAATGCAAGAGTTTTACACAGCTTTAACAAGCAAGCTTAGTGAAAAATCTTGGGCTGCAAATCTAGCTGGTATTCGTAAGGAAATAGGATCGAGAATCGCTTCTACTCGCATGTATCGCAGTTCACCGTGCACTCATACAATTTCATTTTCCCTAAAACCATCAACAGACACATTTATTCCATCTAAGACGTACAGGAACGTCTCAAAATCGCCGCAATAAAAATAAACGTTAACTAAACTAGTTCATTTAACCGCTATCTGTTGGTCTAGACTGTTTTCATGGACCAAGAATCTTAAGTATTATGCGGGTTTCCATGCATATGTATTATTATTACCTTAAGTATTATTGGGACTTAAAGTTCTTATAATTTTAAGGTTGTTTTTCATTTACATTATCATTCATTTCTGGCTGCGCCGTCGTCGAAATACATGAATCGGGGAAATACCTGATGTTATGTCATGTTGTATCATGAATGTGAAGTTGAACATCGTGATACTTTTTATAATTATTTGTAATAAAGTTCCATTTTATATGTTGTGATACCTCTAAATCCCTCGTTTTTCAGCCTCAAAGAACCTGTCCAGCAGCAGGAGATAAGGTGGAAGTCGATAAAAAGAAATACATTCATTTAACTGTATTGTATAGTTATATCGTTTAAAGTTTCCTTTTAGATTTTACCATCCTAAAGCACTGTCATAATATTTACATATTTACTTTCTTATTGGCTATAGTTAACAACCCTAAAATATATGACTTACAATATAAGAATTGAAATTTCAATTAGTATTTGGTGAAATGATTTTTTTTTCACCAGCACTTAGACACAAAAGAAATACTCATTTTTATCAAAGAAATAATATTTCTGGTCGAGAATCAAACCCACAACCGCTAATTCAGCTGTGACTGCCACGAACTCAACTATCACATCGGTCAACGCAAACATATTGCAATGCCTTAATAAATTTTGATAAATTAATAGCCCTTGGTCCTAATTTTATTCGAATACGTATTCGTAAAGCGATGCTTTGATTAACACAAACGCAATCGTTAATTACAGGCTTGGTTTTAATAACCGAGCTTATGTCAGTAATTAAGTCGCTTGTAATTGCTATAAATACATTTTGTGATCCATAATTATAATTGAGTAATTTGCACCAATATTAAATGAGTGTTGAAAATTATTCTCCTGCGTGCACTATGTTGGTAGACTCATTAAGCGTTGATTTACTTTGGGGCGGTTCCATCATTGTTATTACTATGGTAAATAGAAGTGGCGTATCATTGTAAAGAAATATTAAAAAGTAAGTAACTTCACGCCTGTAATCCCCGAAGAGGTAGGCAAAGGAATACAGAACCACTGCCACGTTTCACCAGTTACTTTTACGTCCCATTATGGAATAGGTGGTGAGCCTATCGCCATGCATCG
>DWTO01002612.1:0-13694 GCA_018244755.1 Jemadia pseudognetus
ATTATTTTGTTACTTTTTAGGGCATATTATTTTGTTTTGCAACAGTTTTTTTTTGAAGTCGGTTTTTTGTTTTGTTATTGTTAAAGTATATTTTACATCATTACGGTTGACATTCTATACATCGTGAACGACATTCGAGTACACTATCACCACCATTCATCACTATTAACTCTTTTATCGCTCCACTATTGGACACCAGCCTCCTCTGAGATCAAGATTTACGAATTTTCTAATGTTCCCCGAGGGATCTGAAGTTTTAAAGACATTAAACACCGTCATAATGGTTTAAGACCAATTTCCAATAGTGGAACTTTTAAAGCACGGACAGTGGTTATGAAGATAATGGCAAAAAAAGTTAATAGATCTTTTTTAGTTACATTTTCATACGAAAATAGATATCTAAAATATAGAAAATCTGACTTTACTATGTCTTACTATACAAGTAGGTATACTTGTTCACTTCTGGCTAAAAGTATTACATAGTCTTAAAATGATACATAGTTATAGTATTTTCTTTTACGATTTTATACTTTTATTATTTCATCCTATCCTTACCTAGGCCTCACGGTGTAACCTAAGGACAATCTTACATTAGCGTATAGAAGGCACCCTTTGGGTATGATTGACGTGGAGAGCCCTAAGAATTAATTACCTCCCTGCTTGGTTATTACACCCGCTGTTCTTCTGTCTCAGCACTTGAGCCGTCATGTCACTGTGCTTTAAATAATCATCTTTCATTGTATACCTACTTAACAAAATACTGTTTATGTATATCATTTTATTATTATTACGCTATACATATTGTTATTTTACTTTTCGTAACAAAAATATTAATTGTCGCGAAAGACCTGAAAAAGGGTTAATTTTAAATACCTGTAGTTGTTTCTATCAATCGTTAATAAATATCTATGACAATATGAAAGTGGATTTATTAAAAAGAAGTCAATTATGTAATAGGTATGTATGTTACACAAAATGCCCATCGAAACTAGCAAGAAGCGATTACTCCCGTACCGTTTAGTAAAACTTGGTGTGAATAAGAAAGTAGCATGGAATATTTCACAGAGAAGACTCAACAGTATTGTAAAAAAGGCTTGTACAAATCGCAGTACAATAGTGATCAGTCAAACGATCGATGATTATTCAACGACAAACTGCAAAAAGGATTGCCTTAAAAACATGACAGATTGAATCAAAAGTTGTACAAACACATACATCGCAAACGCACATCGATAGCGCAGGCACAATGCAGTCTGAGTACTTTTTTTTTCCCCATCCGTAACATACTTTAATCCGAAAATCCCCGGAGGCGAGTGGAGTAGGCCAATTATTATTTGCGGGTATGACAATACAGCTTTGAGAATAGAACCTTTTTTTCTTTTGGCATCCTTGGAGTAGACATCGATAATTGGGCTTACCATACTTAGCTATTGTGCGACAAAGCATTTGCAGCAGATAACAAGATACTGTGGACGAAAGTAGCGGTGGCGGTGGTCATCGGTGATTTGTAATACAGAAAAAGATTTACCTATCATTTACTGTACATTTGCTGTATAAATTACAAGGAAATTAAAATAATTGAGGCAAAAGTTAGGTATATGAACTTAATAGTTCTTGTTCAATTAAGGTAAATTAAGTAAAATAATAAAAGTTATGTTGGGATACATTATACGGCTTAAAACCATAGATGTATTGATGCGTATTATCAAGACTTTATGAAACGTAGTAGTTAAATTTTAATATCATTTATATTATAGTATTTATTACCAACGCGCTTCGTTTGATGACATCGACTATTCCAATGTTTTCGGTATCCTCTCAGCTCTAGTCCAAGTTTCAAGAAACAACGAAATGTCTTCCTATTTTCATTTCGACAATACTTATGTGACAAGGGCCATTCTATGTCCGGGGTTCTATTGTTGAAGTACAATCACGACGATTTAACTCGATTGTCAAAAAAACGCCCCACGGGCAAGTTCTAGTGTTACTGGTACAAAATCCCATTGTACCAGTGATATGCGTTTGACTGTGCCAACTTGTCGTTTTAATCCATTTCATTGTTATATGGTAGTTATAAAGTTGAAAATACTAAACCCAATTGAAGACTTATCGTTGTCACAGCTTAGATTGTCACCAGAGATTGTATTTTGACATTTTCATTCCACTGCAACATCACCGCCCGCGGCTAATCGTTCGGAAACCGTTTATATCGCAATGGGTTTTGTTAGACGACGATTCTGTTGTGTCGTTCTGTGCTATTAATACGTAAATGCCGCATAATGGATCAATCGGATGTAATGATTTGTACAATTGAATGTTGACATTTTTTGCATATTTATATATTCTTGATAAGTACCTACATACGTACGCTAATAAATAAATTAGTCAAAATGTGAATTATTACCCCCGCGTGTATTTGGAATTATTTGGTAAGAAATAGAAACTTGACTAATTTAAATTAATTCAATCACAGATTCTGATGATCTTTTTATCGGGTTTTACAAACATGTTGTTGTACGATTGTGAGAAATTGTTTTTTTTTTCTTACTTTTTTCATACACAAGGCACTTTATTCGTTTCCTTAATGAAAGGCAGATATATAATCATCAGCTGAACGGCCCTAACATGCTCCTTTTTTCTCTTCAATATTCATTACAAAGGCTAATCTTAATTTTGAAGGCTTAATAAGACCTTCCGTTAATTTAATATGCTTCCGATCTGTTCATCATACTTACGTCAAGGTCTCTATCCCTTCCAACCGTACCTACTAATTACAATCGTCCTATAATTCTATATCCTAATTCTAATAATATTAATTGTTCTACCGTTTATTAACCTTAGTTACTACATCTTCTTTCGCATCATCACCAATGAAAAACATCTGTACCCTATTTTATAATTTATTATTAAAATCGTGATTTCATTTTGCTTACATTTTATATTAAAATGTCTGTCAGGTTAAACGGGCAATATTGTCGGATTTGTGTAAGGTATGAAACGTACGGCCATTCAATGAAAGGGCGTCGAAATACCGAATTCGTAACACAATAAGAACATCATTCAAAACATCCTTATCCTCGTTGAAATGAGATTTAATAACGTTTTGTTAGAACTCAAATGCTCTTTTTAACGAACCTCTTTGTCGATCTTGCTCATGGTTGCCGCCAAATTATTATGAACTACCCCGTGTTAATTCTTAAACGTCGACTGGAATGTTTTCAAAATGTGAAAGCTTAGCATTACGAGAGGTCATTTTAAATTGGCTTGCAACGTCCCGACCGCTTCCTCCGTTTTTGATAAGTTGGTTTTTGTTATTAAAAATCTTGAGCCAAACAATTGTATAGAACCCGGGTGCTGCACAAAGGAGAATGGATTCGAACCTCCATTATTTCTTTCGATGATTACTGCTCGCGCTAGACAAATGCGAGTATTCTCTGAATACCGTTCACAAAATATTACTTGTTTTTACACCACGTAGAATATAACTTCAAACGATTTTAAACCTCTATGGTAAACCCAACAAGCACTATCAATTTAATCGTTAAATGTAAAACATAACCATTATTTACTGATTAAAATAACCATGGCTTTTTTTTATTAATTTTTTTATGTAAAAGACCACTTTATGATAGTTTCAGTGTAATTGTGATAGTGTCCAAAATTCAAAGCCCAAATCAACGGATCGTTTTCAAAAATAGCTTGTGGCTAAAGAAACATATTACATTTACATAAGGACGTGGGATATATAGACGCGTCCGGGAAGGCAGCTGGCGGCGAATGTGGCCGATATTGGTCCAACAAACAAGGCGGAATGGCTTCGAAAACAGACTTCGGTATTAGACTCAGTCCAATATCCCGTCTTCACGCTAACGTTTTCGTTTCTTGGCTTTTTCGATTTACGACTTATGTACTTAACAAAACAATGGTACCTATGTAATGAAATAATTAAATTTTTTAGTATTTACTTATTTATTTTTCATTGTTTTACACACTAAGCAGTTGGAATGACCAATAAGTCTTGAACCCATAGAATATATTAAATTTTTTAAACCCCAAGTAAATATATACGAATACATAATAGGTATTATAGGTACAATGAATCTACTTGTGTTTATTTCCTGTATGTAGTTTGAGAAAATTAAATAAAACTCAATTTATTTCAGATGTATAAAGAAAAGTTTTAGGTGTCATATTAAGAAACTAACGGAATAATCTAAATATATATAAATTAACAAAAAATATAAACGAGTGTCATGACCCAATCGTTGCGACACATTTTTCTTCAAAATATCCCCTTTTACAATTAGAGACTTTGTTTTATAAATCTTAGCACACGAATCACGATCAATTTATTTGTTTTATTTCCCCTTGTAGGGTGTTCTTCCAGATTTTTATCAAAACATCCTCATGTCTTAATGTGAAGTAAGACATCTTTCACAATCATGTTTATTAAGCTCTTCCGGAAACTTTATGGGATTGACATAAGGACTCTGCCGAGACCATGACACAGTTTTGGACGAGGCTTTCGTCTGTTTCTGTAAAAGTTTTCCAAGCAGGACCAATTTCTTATATATAAGGAGCGACTCTGTGGAATATGTTCCTAATTGTAGAGAAGCAGAAAAGTAACGAATACGTTCGTAAGTGCAACAACTGTATTTATCAGAGAGAAACGTTAACCTAGCCCACGCGGCCCGCTTGTGCTGATATTGCTCGCGGCGAGCAAACCGCACTGCGAGCCAAGCGACATGCCCCCAGGTATCGAATACTGCATAGACCACGATCCAATCCATTTTGGTTACACTACCCTTTTGTTCAGTATTTTGTACGTGGCATAACTTGTTTAGCGGTTTTGGCCATTATTTCCTCAGTCCACCTATACAGAAAACTGTGTACATTAGTTTTTTTTACACAATTTAACGTAGGTACTCGTTAAAAGTATGTATATATTTTATATCTTTGTATACGTTTTTTAGATTATGTTTTGCAACCACAGAGGAGTATGCGATGATGCATAGTTAACTTTATTGTATAGGTATATAGGAGTGCAGATAGCTAATACTGTTCCAGTACATGTAGTAATATAGTAAATTCCAAATACATGAATTTAAATAAAATAAGACATTCAATAATTTATGTTCATACTATTAATGACACACACAATAGGCTGCGTTGAAACAGTAACACAAAGTCAATACATAGGTATCTATAAAGATATATGTATCTATATTCTGTCATTGAAAACCCAAATAACGGTTAATCATAAAATTTAATGAAGCACAGTCGAATTTCGACCACTGCTGCACAGGTGACGATTGAAAAAAAACGTATTGAACCATACGCTTCGATTACATGACTTATAATACAATAGAAAATACGTTTTAAATATGTTATTACATGTACATATACACATACTTACGTATTGAAAAATACGTATAAAAATACATTGAGCTGAAAAGACTTTGACTGCAAACATTGTTGCAAACGCGACTATCAGTCAAGAGGTCCTAAGTCCGAGCGTCGGGTCGGGTAAACTTGGTTTTTTTCTAAATTGAAATCCCGAGTGGTACTTAACTCGATCTAAGTACGTTTTAAGATTGTCTTGTGATGTATAACGGGCTAGTGAGTAAAATTTGTTAGACAATGCAAACATAATTTACTAGGGAACCTTTATTTTGACGAATATAATAAATTTACACGTTTCGAAAAATCAATTCGTGTTTATTCAGAGCAACAAATTTTTTGGATACTGAATTCAGCGCGAAGTATAAACTTTCGGTAAAATGAAGCCTGCAAAATTACCTCGCGCCGGCGTACGTGCAAATTTAAATAAAATAAAAACACTAACCGTGCACTCTCAGCGCACAGCGTCCAAATTAGGCGCGAAATCGCTCACGAGAGCCGCTCGCAAAAACCTCGTTAGCCGCCGCCATGTTTGTTCTGTGACAGCGAGGGGCGCGCCCTCTATGTACACATTTGCCACTACGAGCGTCAACGTGGACACACGATTTTGCCCGTCCATCGACTCTAATTCATGCCCATAAGACACATTATGGCATGTGCACTTTAACACAAAACGCAGGGTTAACATTGTAAGGGTGTATGTAGCTGACACGGGGGTGTGGGTAACACCCTCCGATGTCGCGATTGTGCGACGCAATAGCTCGTATGTGAAATGGATATGCAACACGATACCGAAAGTGATATTATGGCGGGTGAATAATAAGTAATTGAATACAATCTTTTCAATCCCAGCCAGCTTGTTGTGTGGTTGAACATTCTTGAATTTTCGATGTTTAATCGTCGCTTGATTTTAAAATTTAATACCCTTTAAATTTTATATACCTGAATTATACTGTGGTCTTGTAAAGGAACATCGAACAAACAGTATATTTTTTCTGATAGTTCTATGGTGATTGTTTTAAAAACAAACCTCTATTTCGGTCTCTTTCACTTGACACGGCTTTCTATAATTTTCCCTGTATACAAGTAAAACGTAACATCACACTCGTAATCCCCCGAAAAGTAAGACAACGAAATGTAGTATCACCTTTTTAATTTTTCCGTGCCACCATGGAATAGAGGGTTAGTTTATTGCCAAATACCTGGCACACACCTAAACTCCGAGCTAAGGCAGAATTTCAAGCTAAACACCCGATAATACCCAACCCGAGGATCGAAATATAACATTATAGATACATACATACATATCTTCACGTCAGATCCCCTTACGGCGTAGGCAGAGAGCACCGAGTGCCAAATATAACGTTATAAGTATTGGTTAACGAATAGAAAGTAAAACCAGGATGACAACGTAGGCAAAATTGTCAAACGAAATAACCAAGGAACAAACAAGTAGGCAAGTAACGTGACGCCGTGGGGTAACGTCGGTATATAGGCAAAACGTTTACGCGAACTCAGTCGGAGGTATCAATAATTGAATTCCGTTTGGGGTTCACTCCGGAGCCGAGTTTTGGCCCTAAGCCCTCCATCAATTGCTGGAATTAATTCGTCCCCTTGACGACTAAGGCGCAACGGACACTGGGTTGTTGTGTCATACATTGTAATACGTCACAATCTTCTCATATAATGATTAGATGGAGGAAAAAAGGATAAATATTTGATATTGTATTTGAATATATATGGAATAGGTCGTGAGCCTATTGCGATACACCGGGAACATATCCAGACTTCGAGCCACTACTAGAAAATCTTAATTAGAAAAAATTGGTAGTGCCCAACCCGGAAATCGAACCCAGGACCACCCGATCGGCAGTCGCACTTGCAACCAACAGGACCAATTAAGCAATAAGTCGAGTAGACCAATATACGACGAAGTAGTCAAACAGTTAAACACGTGTGAATTGATTTCATGGGGAAAAAAAATTAAAATGCAAAGAATTATTGTTGTTTTTAGCTTAAAAACGTTTATTACAGACTAGTGATTTCAATCAGTAAGTAAGTTGCGACAAGTTCTACGTCTGCGTTATTTTTTTCCCAGCAACGGCCTCGTACTCGTATTGAAATACTCGTTTTAATAGATGTAGTAAACCGAATCCTACAGCCCGCATACACTGCAACCAAATTTAATTGCACGAGTTGAACCAAATCATTGTCTTCTTTCAAATAGGAATTTCCTCTTTATTGTCATCGATTAGCCCGTCTTTGGCCGCGGCCACGCCTGATGGATAACGTAGATGAATCCTAAGATGGACCGCGCATGGCTAGGAAAAAACAATTCGCCCTTGCTTCGAAGAGTCCTGCTTATATGTATCCAATAACACTGAGTGTATATTTGTGAGTGAGTAATAATGTTGGTGGAAAATATGTTTAGTGCGCGTCGTACCCTCGTGGGCGGCCGTCGGGCGGTAGGAGGGTCCGGTGGCAATCGATACCGGCCCTGTCCCTGGTGCCGCTGGCCTATACCTACCCCTCGCAAGCCACAACAAGACAAGAGATATTTACATTTCACTAGACATAGATTCATAAGATGACCTAAGATCGATCCCACACCATTGTTGCGGTGCGCTAGTAGTAAGGTTGAAATTGTACTATATTGTACGTACCGAATAGAACTTAAAATCCTTGGCCCTGACTTAACAGATTTTCTTCGATTAATGTTAGCTTTTAAGAGCTGTTAAAAATTATACATTTTATTTTGAATTACGCAGTATCTTTACAATTTTAATGTGTAAATACCTGTACTTAGAATAAGATTATGTACGTATATCCGGATCGAATATTGTACATGACAATAACATAACATCACGCATGTGTTTAACCGAAGGCGTAGTCAGAGGAGTGTAGTACACTCCCAGGATTCGTGAGTCCCACTACGAAATAATGGGTGAGCCTGTTGCCATGTACCGGGCAGACTTCCAGACTTCGGGTAGCCATTCGAAATGTCAAGTTTGTAATACCCAATAATAAATTGCTTCAACCGGGAATCTAACTCACGAAATCTTGGTTAACGGCCACGGTTGCATCCACTATCCATCCACCAACGACGCAGTCTACATGAAGCTACGATTACGTAAAACGCATTACCATGGAAACTATTAAAAGTCTTCCACTTCTTATAGTCTTTTCTATGATTGAATGAATTAAATGGAATTTTGTTAACTATATTATGCTTGTAGTTCATAAAGGCGTGCAATATACGAAGTAACAAAATTAAAATGTTTCACAGGGGTTGCGACACGTATGTATAGAAAACCTGTTGCTTATTTTTGATAAGCTACGGAATAGATTTTTACGATGTATTTTTTTCTCATGTACAATTTTTAAACATTCTCTACTCAACGGTTTAACGTACGAATATATCTATAGTGAAAAGTGTAGCCTTGAAAGTGTAAGTGTTTAAGTTTAAAAGTGTATGTACGCATAGAGGTGAGGTGTCTTAAAATACATATGTATAAGCGTCCGTTATAGGTACTCTACACCTGTTACTGGCGGATTGGGTTTACGCGCGTGATGCTATGTTTTTTCGCCATTTTAGGCGTTAGGCGCGCGTTGGGAGTGATATAAACAAACTGAAAATATTTTAACGCGTTTCGGTTCACCGCCGCATCCTCATCATCTACAACTCATTTACCCTCTCCCATGTTGGATACTGATCTTCTCACACAGTAACAAGGGCTAAATGTCTAATGAACTCAGAATTTCAGGTAATAAATTCATAACATAAGAATAAAGGAAAATAAACAAAAAGACTATCACTGTTCTCTGCATCAAAACAAAACATCTACTAAGTAGGTACCCCTTGAAACAATAATAAAAACATCATCAACTCGAGTAATTCAAATGAAAAGGCGACTCGGGCTGGTTTACGATTTATTCGCATCTTAATTAGAGAAACGTACAACACATACGTACATCTAACGTTTTACACGTATTACTTCTCTCGTTCTGCTCATTAAGTAAACAGCTGAGCTAACGACCACGCGGAGGGAAAAATAAAATTATTAAGGACGACGACGTTCGCCGCCAAGTGCGCCTACTCTAGAAAGTCGTAGTGAATTGTGCGTACCTATATACTTCAATACCGCTTGTATTTTCAGCGTTACACCCATGGCAATAAGGTTTGCTATCTCGCCGAAGGCAGTCCACGTACATAGGGTGGGTGCACATGCTCATATGCTCTGCCAGCACTTTGTGTTCGCCCTACAGCACTCTCTCCGTGATGTATTTTAATACTGGATGGGGATGCAGAGGAAAGATTTGTGTACTTTATTTAATACATTCTTGCTAACGCGTCTGCTACGGCCGTGTATACCTCAAATGACATAGCTGGTAACTTGCGTTTAGCACATTTCATTCGTGACCATTGTTACGTAAAAGGTAGCTTGAAATATCATGAAATTAAATGTAGATTTTACATAAAGCCTTTGTCACCAGTTAGCAACTAGGTATATTCGTTTCCTTAAAAATGTATCTAGGTATAAACAAGGTGTACTTTTTACTGTATAATATATGATATGAATTGGTAAAAAGAATTCGTAAATAGGTCAATATTATTAGGTATTTGCCGAAGCGTATTAACCCATAGGAAACATTACGATGATAATTTTAGTTCTTAATATTGAACAAGCCGCTTAAATAACTATATAAACACGTATGTATGGTACACGTAGGTATGTATGTATGATTTGATGCAATTTGTGCTTAATTGTGCTCCTCTGCCTACCTCTTCGGGGATAACAGGCGTGATGTTACATTTTGTGCTTAATTACTAGAACTGAGGTAAGTGGTCTAGTTACGGATTTAACAAGGTTCTACTGGAGCAGTAAGCTCCAGAATACGGTTTCTAAATTTCACAACGCTACTAGTTAAAAGTTTGACCATCCAGCATCTAACGAGTATGAGAAGTATACATTTATATGAAGTATTCGTTTTGTTATTTATATGTAGATTATCAGTCTTTTTAACAGTAAGCAGAGCCTCCGCCCACTTTAGAATTACAATATCACGTGAATTTAATGTGAATGTCAAGACATAACAGCTATATTTTTGAAGTTCGACTTTGAATATTTAACCTTTAACCATTTTATGGTTAAATCCAGATACTGTTGTTGAAATATTTTTATTGAAATAGGTTGAAGTTACCCAATCAGACAAAGCACATTGTTACCGCGTGAAAATTCCGTTGAAATGAATTAAGTTATTAAAAATGTATAAAGCTTAATAAGTCTATAACGGCGCTCATTAAGGTATCTCTTGTGTAAGAATATAAAACTAAGATAAAAAGTTATAGCAGAAAACTTAATTTAAATTGATTATGCTTTGCCTAACGACCATGCTACCTATTACAGAGTTCTTTTTTGATATTTCAAGTAAAGAAAATATGCACAAGTTAATGTGGGTATCATCATGATTCATCATCCAGGGTTTACCATGGGCCTTCTCAGAATAAGAAGAGTTAAGACCATAATTCGCCATGCTGGCACGTGTAATTAGCAAACTTCACTGACCTTAGTATATTACGGAGAACTCGTAAAGAGTGAAGGTTCTCTCATGATGTTTTCGTTCATTGTTACAGAAAGTATCATTTTAACTTAAAACGCTCACCTTTTTTAAAGAATAAGTTAAACACTCTAAATCGAACCCAGGGTGGGGGGACTGAATTCTGATCCACTAGGCTATCACAATTTTTGTACAATGTAGATATTTAGGTTTTGTTCCCTGAGAGTAATCTTTTTTCCTGTTTTTTTCTGCTTCATACGTCATGTCGCGTGCTCATCTACCTTTTCTTTCTTATTCTTCTTTACAATATCTCGCTTTTTCTACCACTCATTTGTGGCTACCTTAGAAAAAATATCTTTTAGGCGACACCTCATCCATTGTTCATATTTACGGTATTTGTCTCGTGTGGTATTAACATTACAGTTTAACAATGTATCTATTGTTATGTGACATGTATACGATAGTACCTATTGTTAACGCGGATAGAAGGCGTGGGTAGTGTAATAAGTATACCTACACATGGTACACTGTATGTTTGGGACATCCTTAAGTGGCAGTTTGATGCCTTGTATGTATGTAAGTACGCGTAGGCGGGTGTACTCGGCATAGGTAACGACATCTTTTGTTGGCTACACTCGTTTGCGTCGAGAGCGCTGCACGATTCGTAATCCGCGCTCGGCTCAAGTGTTCCGACCGTTTCACATTCGCTCGCTCTCCATTCGTCGCCGACGAAAGCGCGTCACACTTCAGCGTGAGGTATCGAGCACGTTGATGAGCATAGCGTTTTAAAACACCAATGGCTGAATAACTATTATTTATAGTGCGTAGCGTCTTGTTAATTAATTGGTACACAGTATGTTCTACTTAAAGTTTGTTGATACTGTAATAAACGTACTACAAATCAATTGTATGTACTTGTAGGGTAGAGTATCGAATCTCAATATATCTACCCTTTTTGACGTTTGTACTTCTTTGGGGTTAATCATGCTCTTCAGGCACGCGCTTCGATTAGGAGACTTCTGACTCAATCATCATCCAGTGTTTGACCTATTTGGTCAATTATATCTAACCCTAAATTTATCATCATTAGGTTCATATGGTGAGTACTAACATCGAACTGGTACTTGAAAATCGGAATAAAACGGTAAGATATGTATACGATTTAATCGTACAATCACCACCCCCAGTCATATTACCACCACGGTGCAAATGTTATTGAAATATATGTAAACTTCTGTTACAGCCTGGAAGTGTGCGTCGCAGTCCTGAAGAGTTGCGGTTTTTTCTGTTACTAACTTCGAATATCACAAATTACAATTCTTTATTGTTAACCCACAGCAGATTATCTACATTGTTTAGTGTATATTCGTTTATATTACATTCGTCATCTTCATCAACTTGTTTCAATCCACTGCTGGACAAAGTCCTCTCCTTCATATGACCTACATAGCGACTTGTCGGCTTAGCGCGGTTTGATATAAATCTCTTTAAAATATATAGTACGATACCCGCTGCCGCGTCCGCTTCGCTCGTGACAGCGCGCAAGCAGTGAGTCCCGCGAGGCGTATCGTCTCGTAATTGGCGCTGAAGTGGCAATTAGCGGGTACTTGCCTCTGTCACCGCTCGAGCCGGAGCGCTACCTTGCCTCTTGTTATTCAGATTCCACCTCGCACTACGCTCCGCGGCTATTCGACCGCGGTTTCACAATGACGTCGTCGAGCTATGTACGAGTGGATGAGTGGATGAGACCTTAGAACGCTGATGGTTGTTTCTTTTAACTAGGTGACTTCAGAATTCTTATTGTTAGTGGCGCATATTTTACTATCGTTTTTTAACCGTAGATTGCAACACTGAGTTTACTTAAAAGGTAAAGCTGTAGGTCGATTAAGAAAATATGCATACCTTGACTGCCTCGTTCGGTACCGTTGACTTATGAGACTGCCTGACGAAGCGCGACTGACGAACAAGAGGTTCTGGATTCAAATCCCAGGTCGGGCTCTATTGGATTTTTCTTAGATTTTCTAGTAGTCAGGATACATGCTCGATATAAGGCTATATACCTACTCGCCACCTATTGGATAGTGGGACGTAACGTAACTAGAGAAATGTGGGAGTATACTTCAGATTGTTTTTTTTATTTGTAACTTTTGTGTTATTTCTTTCCATTCTGTTGTTAAGAGTGCTATCTACAAATCTCGACACAGACAATAAGAGGATTTTCCATTCCACATTTTTCAACTTCTTACGACACATGTAAGGCTTGGTGTAACGGTGAATGTGTCTAAATTTTTGTTTTTTTTAATCAGAATTTTAACAGATACAAAAAGTTTTGTGCCCGATTACTATTACTTGAGAGTAAGTATAGCTACGCGGTAATTCAAATCCCCTGAGACGACACACATAAATAAATCAACAGGAAGAATTAATTTACATCTGACAAAGTTCAACGCCAAATCCGACCACTTAATATACATAATCCGGCCGGCGTCGTATCAAACAGAAATATTAATACGCGACGCGGAATCGTCTATGAATAATAGATAAGAGACGGAACTATGGGCCTCCCTGTCCCTATCCCTGTCCCTGTTTACAGAGGAGTTTGCGTAGGTATCATTACTAGCCTCTTGTGCGTAATTAATCGCGAGGGCTGTCCATAGTACCGACGAGCCGGGCTTTATTAAATTTTAGCGCTTTCCAACCGCCCCCCCCCCTTCCCCGCACCCGGCCACCAGCGC
>DWTO01002613.1:0-13692 GCA_018244755.1 Jemadia pseudognetus
TTAAGAAATTTATGAGTGTTTGCTTTAAGTTTTAACTAAATCCTCTATAAATTTCAATTCGCTACGCCAAAAAAAAAAGTGGGTCCTCAATCCAGATGCACACACGTCCATTTGGTTATTTCCCAACAACAGCTTGTACATTAGTCGAATCAAAAGCAGCGCACACTTCGAGTAAAGATCTGTATCGAGTATGTAGAAGAATACGAAACTCCAGGTCACTCTGAACATGACCTTGGCTAATGCCAGGTCCATGATTCAAAATCATACGTGCAATAGTCCACATTACAGTATAATTTCGAAGTGATTTTTTATTATGTAGATACAATCTAGCAAACATGCATGATGCAATTAGCAGTAGCACTCATCAATGGCTAATAATGGTGGTCATTGTCAGTGTTGCCAACTTTATTTTTACCAACCTACTAAGTGAAGCCGTGTAAACCACCAGAGAACATTAAAACGTAACGGCCTCTCAAACCAGAATGCAATTATTATTATTAATCAAACAACCCGATAGTATTACAAATGAAGTTTATCCAAGAAATTCATAAACAATTTTCGGGGAATACCCGACGGCCGACAAACTTGAGTTCGATGTTGCCTATAACACAACAAAAAAATATTTAAAATGTTATTTTTTAATTAGAAATTATAGTAGAGCATTTTATGAGTAGTATTAGTGGTTAAATTCGTAGCTTACCGCTAACTGGAACAATCTAATCCACTAGTCACTAAAACCAATATTTTCCTGCCGAAAAACGTTTCTAAAGTACCAGATCAAGTGAAAAATTCACTAACTTGGCATCAGTGGTCACTGTCAATGGAATAGACATTAAAATTTTGCAACCAGCTTCGAGATTTTTTAAATATGTATAGATTAACGTTAAATTCTGCACTCAGTATCCACTATTAATTTCAATGTTGACTACTATTACTTGATAACAATACTTTTTTTACGGGGGGAAACCTTCAAAAGGTACGCGGTATCCTGAGAGAGATCGGTATCACTCCCAGGATACCGGAATAACTTGTCATTCTGGAACCGATTGACTTTAACAGTTAGGTAGAAATTACTTTGAGAAGGCCTGCAGAAAAAGAGAACTCGCCTGGACAGCATAAAGGAAGCTTCGTCAACAAAGGCGGATTAACCATGTTGGGGACCCTAGGCATTTCTTAGGGCCACTTTAAGCTCTACTTTCTCAAATACATTTTTTGTATCACAATGGAAATATATTGATAATTACGTTTTTTTTAAATTACACACTGGTCCTGCTGGTTGCAAGCGCGTCTGTCAATCGAGGAGTGATCCTGGGGTCAAATCCCGGTATCGGGCACCATGAATATGTCTAACCTAGATTTTCTAGTAGTGAGTCCGAGTCTGGATATGTGCCTGGTTTTGAGCAATAGAATCGTTGTCAGTACCTACTCCATAGTGGAACATTAACTAGTTGTTCAAACGTGGGAGTGCATTGCACTCCTCTGTCTACCTCTTCAAGGATTACAGGCTTGAAATTACATTTTTATTGTGGTTTACATTATAAATGTACCTCCTAATATGGTCATTGAAGAATCTCTAATTTTTCTCGTTACGCTGAACCTCTAGCCAAAGCTGCGCCCCTAGACTGTCGCCTACACAGCCTGGATAATCCGGTCCTGTTGATCAAATCTACGACTCTGATGCTAAATAGCCTGAACACAAGTTTTCAATAGTGTTCTATCTGTTATGAGCTGGAAGTATATGGAACTAAAAAGTGGACACTAACAGTTAGTGTGACTGGTCCACATATTTTAAGTCCAGTAAGGGAGCTATGGAGAAGGCAATATTTGGAAACTCTAAATGATCGAATCCGAAATGAGGTGATCTGATAGGGAACCAAATGACGTTAACGACATAGCTCAAAAGACTAGCCAGTGGCAATATTAATGGTTCTTACCATTATCAACAATATAAATAATGATGCAGTAATAATGTGTAAGTGTAACCACTAGAGAAAAGGGGTTCAAGCTCTCAATACTGTACTTTCTAACAATAAGTAAAACAATAATATATTGAATTATCAATGAATCAATGGATAATTAATGGAACTGCTGCTGGAATACATATAATCTATAATAATTTACTTATAGGTTATTTTATTTCTAGTGTTGTTATTTAAAAGGCAAACTGTATAAAATTGATTTGACTTCCGGAAAAGATTTAACAAATACATACATTGAGAATTATCATTTATTTTATGTATTATATGTGCAATGTACTTTACAACAGCATATACTATAGAAAAAAATATATGAGAATGGCACTTAAATAGCAGTGTATAGCATTCTAGTGACAAAATTCGATAATCTGTATTTCTATTATAATATTGCAGTATTTGTTAAGAACCTTATATAAATTTCTAGATAACTTTTGACTAAATCATACATTTTTTCTTTACAAAAACTGTATAACTAGGTTTTTATAAAAAGATATAAATTATAATTTATATAAATTCATCAAGCAATAACAAGAAATAATCTGGTAAATTATGTACACAAGTTACAATCCTATGCCCCTAGTTCTCTAGCAACATATGTAGTTGGAGTCATTTGGCCTAACCCCATTTGTATTCTGCGCATATGAAGTTCAACATTTGTTTGGAACAACCTCTGGTATGGTGGGTCTAATTTCAATTTTATTTGATCCATAGTACCTTGTAAAACACTGAGCTCATATGCATTTTGATCAGAATCTGACAAACTTTTTACTTGTAACATTAGAGCAGTTAAATCTGTAATTAACTCAATAACACTAGAATCTTTCACTAACCCATTATTATTTCTCTCTACTAATAATGATGCTTCTTCATTACATTTTTCCCTCAAGTGTGAAGGAGCAAGCATGGCAGCTAAGCTAGGTCCTGGTGCAATCTGTTGGCAATATATTTGTATTTCATTTATATACTCTTGCAGGTCAACATTAATTCTTTCAAGATCAATAACAACTGCAGCATATTTTCTCTCAAAATCTTCAGGTAATTTTTGTCCCGATGATTTTCTTTTCACAGCTTCATAATTAAATTCTTTCAACCTATTTATTTTCAATCTCTTTACATGTAATACCTTAGTCAATTTAACGATTAGCTCCAAAAGTGAAAATGGAAAACTGCCTATATTTATATCCAAATCTTTTGAAATATCATTACATCCAATCATAGGGTCACCTTGACTTTTGCTCTTAGGTAGTATAGGTTGGTACATATCAAATATTTCTTGCATGCAATACTTGGGTCTAAATATTTGTGTAATACTTGACAAGCATATAGTATCTGGTGGTTCATTAGATAATACTTCATAATCTGGTACAGAATGTGTACCTAATTTTGGTCTTTCAAATGTTATTCTATATGTATTGTTAGAAGTATCTACAGCATCAATAACCCCAGTGAACAAACCATCTTGCGGCTTCCGTAACCTTGCTGTAACTTTTGAGCCTACTACCAACTGCATGGGTATTTCATTTGGCAAATCTTTAATACAGATGTCAGCAGTTTTACGTTGTTGAATATATCGTATTAGTTTCCGTTTCCTTTCCAATTCTTTACGTTCCTCAGCAAAGAATGCCTGTGAGCAACGGCGAGGTTTACCCATCATTCTCCTTATTTTAGCCCATTGCACTTGTGTCAATTTATGATTTGTCAACTGTGGAAACGATTCCTTCAAACAAATCATAAAATCATTTTCACCATCAAAGAGAGCCTTGTCAATGTTGCTATAAAAGTATTCAAAGCATACCCATTTATGGGCTTTAGGAAGTTTCAATAAGTTCCTCAATCTCATACCAATTCTCTGACCACTTTTACGGTCAGGCGACTGACATCCTGTTGTGACAGATTTTTCTTCCAGCTTATCAGTACTTCTCGGAGTTTTTGTTGGGCTCTTCTGTTTTTTCCCACTAGTTTGTTTATTTGGAGTTTTCAATAATATCTTTGGAGTTCTTCTAGGCGAATGTCGTGGTGGCGACGTATTAACAAAATCATCAACGAAAATAAATCTGTTTTTCTTTCGTATTCGTGCAGGCATTCCTCGAGCATTTAATTTCTGCAGAGGTTCACTAGGCGCAGGTTTTGGCGGTAACTTTGTACCCACTCTATGTAAGCCAAGTGCTGCGGGTCCAAAAGCCAGTGGGTTATCTTCTTCTTCTGGTAAATCGATGTCCATCGGTTCGGCTTTGATATTGTATTGTATTTTAGATGAATGACTTTCCTCATTTTGATCGCCTAAAGAAAAAATAATGTCAATATAAAATAAAAGTAAATGTGTGATACTATCAGAATTAACTAAAATAAAGAAGTTATAAGGACAGGCGCTATTTCGCAAGTGCCTAAGAACAATAATTTTCTGACAATTCGTACAAAAATTTAAATTTTTTCAAATTTTGAATAATGAAAGGAACTTTGCATTCGAAAGCATAAGAAATTTGACGGCTTGTACAAAAGGATTTCATCTTTAAATTCAATTCTTGCGATGCAATTTGCCTAAAACTGCTGGCTGTCATGGGAACAAAATATTATTATAAAAATATAAACAAACTTACTTTCCCATTTAGCCGCCATGTTGATGGCGTAAATTTGATTGAATTTGAAGATGAGAGCGCCAACCTCCAAGGCAGCCAGATGACATTGTTTAAATTTTGTCTCTGTTACTTCATTCTCTAGACTATGGATGTGTGCATTTAAAATGATTTAAATTAACTAACAATATGTTCTAGTTTGTTAAAAGGTACACAATGACTAGCAGGGAACTAAATATATATTTGGTTTGCCTGTTTTAATTTTTTAGACATAAAAAATTAAAACATTCTTGATTCATATTATATTTTATTACTATTATTACAACACATACTGCACTTTTTAGTTTTTTAATGCAAATTGCTTAAGTAAATAGAGCACACCAAATTTTAAACTCTAATAGATATACATAATATTGTTGCTATGCTTATATTATATAATTATGTTAGTTCAGACATAATTCTTCATACTACTTCAAACAAAGTTCACCGTATAATTATGATCGAACTTCACTTACAGGTTACAGGAATTTTATATCAATTTCAAATACAAAAAACAAAACAGCAAAACATATTTATATACTCATTTCAGATATCATAATAACTCGAATCACTACTATTCAATAATTTTATGGTGGCTTACTAGGAATTTGCCAAATGCACGTATTTTATCGATTAACGCAATCTATTCGAGTACTATGTGAAAAAATCTTTCAAATGCTTTTTATAATCAAAATTACATTATGCAAACTGTAAGATCAAAAATCTCTTTCTCTGTCTCTATCTCTGTCTATTATAGTATAAAGAAAAATATAAAATATAAAGCAACACTGACTGCCTCGATGATTGTATTGGTTGCAACTAAGTGCAACTACCAAACGAAAGATTCTTAGTTAAAATCCCGAATCTGGCACTATTGTTTTTTTAATAGAAACTAATTTATAGTTATGGCTCGGAGTCTGAATTGTGCCCAGTGTATAACAATTGACTCACTACGTATTCCGTAATAGGACATAAACGTTACTGGTGAAACGTGGGACCGTAATACGTTTTTCTGCCTACCTCTTCGGAGATTACAGGCATTAAGTTACGTATTTTATCAATATTACACAAGTATTACGGTTTGAAAATGCTTATCTATTGTAATAGTCATTATCAAACGGTGTCATTAATTAGGCGCTTTTTTATCTATCGCAGGCACTATACATTGCTTACTTTTGCTTAGTTTTGAGTTGACACCTGAATGTTAAGGACATATTATGACTTTAAGGTGAAACTTTCGTCATTATGTCAATTGTCAAAACTTCGTAAAGAAATTCAAACAATATGAGAACTTTTAGGAGTAGAAACGCTACATAGATCTACAGGTGTGAATTTGAATGTACGCACCGAAAGATGTATTGCAAGCCTATTTTTACGTATATATTAGCTAGTGTGCTTGTGTTGAACGGAGTAAATAGTAAGTTTTCTTACCATATTGTTTTACATCAACATATCTCAAGGCAAAGTGAGAGTTAGGTAGTATTCATTCATATAACATTGATGCAAATTTTTTATGTGTCATTAGTTTAATAATACTTGTCTGAGTTCTATTAAAATAATTCAGGGTAAAGTCAATTGTCCTTAACATCGTTCTTACTTAAAATATATTGTTTCTATTTAAAACTTTGTGATTTTAGAGATAAATATTTAATTTTTTTATTAGACATTATTACTTTAAAATATTATGCAATAGATAGTTATGTCAATCAGTTACATTGATAGACCTAGTTATTGAATGCCAACTTAGCCTCGTTTTATAAGTTACTTCTCATATTTCATCACACAGATGCCTTGTAACTTGTATAGACAATTATCTTAATACCTAGTATTATATCTTCAAGGATATCTATATAGGACTTGTATTATGTTTTGTGTGCAAACACTCATAGCAATTGTTAGCACAACCTGTATGGGTAGTAGCCCTGTATTATACATATACATCTTCACGTCAGGTCCCTTACCGGGTAGGCAGAGAGTCAAATATCTCTGTTCTTACAAACCTGCTGTGTTCTACATTCCTAAAAAAACAAATCCTGTATTATAAGCCATGGTAATGTTTTAGTGTAAGTCAGCATGTTATTAAAACCAGAACAGAATATTTCCTGGAAATTATGATATTTATTTATTCTTTATTGTAAAAGTATTACAAAGGGCGGACTTAATGCCTGTTCTATTAATAAATTCTGTTGTATTAATATAGTCTTGTGATTAATACTGTCTCTGAAGCATAACACACTGGATTGACATCATTATTATATTGCTGAGAAAAGTAAAGCTCAGTGAAGTAAAGGATTTTTGACATTCATTATGTCTGTCTATTACAGGAAAGTATCTGTACTGGCCTTGTTTAGGACATTAATTCGATTAAAGTGTATACCTTTACGACTACCTCTTCCGGATATTTTTCTCTTATATGTTTATTGTATTTATTTTAGGCCTACAAAAGAGGTGTATCAGATGTAGATCAAGAGGGGAGCTTGGTTCGTGTGGTGATCCATTTCCCTTTAATGTGACTGAACCAGAAGCAGAAATTGGTATCCATGTGGTGGC
This sequence comes from Jemadia pseudognetus, assembly GCA_018244755.1. Lineage (NCBI taxonomy): Eukaryota > Metazoa > Arthropoda > Insecta > Lepidoptera > Hesperiidae > Jemadia > Jemadia pseudognetus. The sequence continues at coordinate 7,139 of DWTO01002613.1, forward strand.
ATGTCCTTCAGGATGGTGTGGGAAAATGATTGAAGGTACAACTGGAGCATTCAGAACTGATGGTATGTTTTTAAATTACATTTCTGTTATAGAAATTGGTACATTGAAAACATAATTTTAATAGCCTTTTTGACCCTATTTTTCAATCCCGTAAGGCATTTAAAAATGAATGATTGAATAGCCTATATTCTTTCTCAGAATTTAAGCTATGTTAGTATCAAATTTCAGCAAAATCAGTCGAACGGTTTGGCTGTGAATGTGTAACATTCAGACACTATTACATTTGAACAGTTTGGCTATGAATGTGTGACATTCAGACACCATTATATTTGAGTTTATAATATTCATATGGACATGTTATTTAATATAAATAGGTAACTTGGAGGCAACTTCAATAAATATAACAAAAATTATCCATTATCTTGATACACATGTACATTAGGTTTTATGGATATACACATGTACATTAGGCTTTGAATTTCGCTGTGTTATGTATATTTGATTATCTTATGGTGTTATGTTGCATAGAAATTTCACTGCCTGTCTTATCTAATAAGATACTAAATAAAACACCTAAAATAATCATATGCAGTATCTAGCTACAGTTTATTCTTTATTAAAACTGTCATTTGTGTATGATGTTGGAGTGAAAATGTATAATTTTCAAAATTCAAATATCATTTATTCAAAATTCGTTCATTAGAACACTTTTTGTTCTTCAAAATGAGCCTATCACTGCTTCGGAAAAAGCCACACTGAAGAAGAAGCGATGAAAGACACTTCATAGGTGTGCTTATGCATCTTTTGAAATAAGTACATACTTATATTAGAATATTATAGTATGAGCTAATTTATTGTGGCGCTGGAGTTACATGACACCAAGCATTTTTATTATTTAAGTGAACATTTACCTTGTAAACTGGTGAAACATGTTCTACATTCCTCTACCTACGTCTTCGGGGATTACAGGCATGATATTACGTTACATTTACCTTTTAACAGTCTTTTTTACAGAGATTCGTTTTTATAATGGATTTAAACTTCTTATATGAAAGATTAATAATGATTAACCGGTGAAATGTGGGAGTGTTCTGCATTCCTCTGCCTACCTCTTCGAGGATTACAGGCGTGAAGTTACGTTACGTTTATAATGTCTTTTGGTATTTTATTGTAGAACTGAATACAATTCCCCAATGAGATACCTTACTTAAGCTAAAGTGCGGTATGGCAAATTTATCCGTATTTCTAGTATTATAATTCTCTTTACTATTATTCTTTACCAAAGTTTAATAGTATACCACATATATTTAAAAATAATTATGATGGTGAAAAATAAAGTGGTTTTCAATAATTTTTTATTACCAGTACTACTTGTCATTACTTTCAGACTATGGTGCTGCGACCCAAAGAATGTGCTTGCAAAGGTCTCCTAGTGATGATGAAGAAAGATGTGCCTATACAATGTGGAACCACAGGAAGGTTTATATGTGTTTTTGTAATGGAGATCTGTGTAATTCTGCTTACAGAATTCCAACATTTATATCAATATCCCTAGTTATAGTCACTGCATCAATTTGGAATATTTTCTGGTAATAATATTTTAGCATTCCTGATGTTATACTGTCCTTATTACTTTTATTGTGATACTCTAAATTTATATTTCTATTGATTTCCTATTTTATTGAAAACCTATATTTTATCATATTCATTTTAAAACTGTGCCAAAAATGGTTTTATGGTAAATATGCCACAAGGTGCTCTTTAATGAATTCTTGTTGTACCAAAAGTATATTGGAAAGTGATATTGCATTTTATTGGATTTACTGTTCATATTATAAGAACTTAATAGTGTTGTAATGTTCTTCCCATAAGATGAATCTCATTTTGATTAAATACTCTTTATGTAAGTGATTGTTTTTCTTGGAAAATTGGAAACATTTACTGTATTATTTTAATTTTACCATATTGTAATTTTCTAATTAAATATGTAGCAATAATTGTAATTATGTATAGATTTGTTATAAGAACATTATATAATGTGATAGCAAATTCCGTCCATGACTAACACGTTTTTAAATTAAAATATTATGTAGTATGATTATGTTCCTTAAAACAATGGTTATTTTTAGGGTTCCATATGGATAAACTAAAGTCTGATTTTGATCACTTGTGGGTCCCTTAAACTTACATTTTCAGTTGGTAAATATATTTACCACATAGAACATGTTTTTTATTTACAGTGTTACATTTGTATATTTCAAATATTCATTTACAATATATCAATGTTTATATCACTTTCACATATATCAGCACATAATGCAAGTTTACCTGTATACATTATCTATTGAAAATAGAACTATCATCACAAATAGGTGTAATGTGTAGTGTACAGGTCGGCTCTATTTTACTAAAACACAACAGCTTGGGATCGTCTATATATTGTTATTTAGGGTCCTAAACATAATGTCATGAATAAATAAAAGAAATTCTGATGTATATTTTACTTTCAAAATGCTAATTATATTACAATAATAGATTTTTTACATTTTAATGTAAGCATATGTAATTTTACACATTTATACAAATATATTTGTTCATTTTGTATGTTTCTTTGTTTTTCTTTTGCAAATCCAGTTAGCTATGGACGATTGTAGGGCCAAGTATAACGTATACTGCCGATGCGATGTGGTTTCAATTTGTTATTAGTCCTGAGTTCTTGGTTTTCAAGTAACGATTTGATGTGGGGGATATCATGGAAGTATAAATGCCCGTGTAGGCCTGCTTTTCGCACTGCTGCTACTGCTTCCGAACCTTGAAGCAAGTAGGGGTCTAAAAGATCGAATCCTGTGAAAATAATGATAGACAATATAAGACCCTGAAATAATGATATACAATATAATTTTAATACTTACTGATGTACTACCTAATACCTAATAATTGCAGACATACTTTCTCCAAATGTTGCTCAATGTTTGCAGAGATATTTGACTAAACTAAATACTACATGGATGTTCATAATATGCTGTGATCATTGAATTAGAATAGAATATCACTGTAATTTAAATTGAATTCTATACTGGTCAAAAGACTGTGTAATGAAAAAAATATTGATAGTGTTATGATATTTTAACATTAATATTATCAATTTCAAATTAGTGAACTATCTAAATGTAGGAGAGTATTCATTTGATTATTTATTTGCGGTCTGGTTGATGTGATTAAAATGTTTTTAGCAGCTAATGATAAATATTATTGAATGTAGGTAATTTGAAGTGATCGGAAGTTATTCTTAAACTACGAAACATTAAGGAACCATAAATGATAATGATTTCACCAATATGATAGAAACCTTTATATAAAAACTGATTCTGATGACTGATGATTGAAGCAGCCATATGTAGTTTTGGGGTTTTTGATATCACGCAATTCGCAAAGTTAAGAAACTCCAGATGTTGTAGCATTTGTATGGATAATTGTTTCGGAGGGCACGTTATGCAGTTGGTTCAGGTGGTCATCGTTAGTCCTCGTTAAACCGGTCGTAGGGCCTTAAGAATTGTTCCAAATATCTGCCAACCTTTCATATCTATTCTTTATAGGGATGTAAAATTACAGAGGAAACCTTCAAAATAGCATCTGTTATCTTATGATTAGTAGCGAATGTGATTTTATCTGTAAAAGTTCTAGGGATAGTGACAATGAAAAGCTATACAACTGCCTCTTATGATGAAATGACGATACTGAATTTTGTAGTGATATGTAACCTTTCTTTGCATTAAACAAACACTACCCTCAGTGTTGTCGGTATCGCTTCGTCGTTGAGCTTCAAAGCGCGGCAAATTATTTGGCGGGAGAAAAAGTCCGTCGGGCCATAGCGACTCGGGGTCCGGTGAATCCACTTTATACGGTGACGGTGGCAGCAGCGGTATGTTTATTTCTGAGAATATAAGATAATGTAAGTATTTACTGAAGTTTCGTTACAAGGCATATCTGTAGGTATACCTACGCATTTCAGTCAAAATTATTTTTGTTCCAACTATTGTAAGAAAATGATAAGGTTGGATATTCTGAAGATAAAAACCACAAGCTAATTATTTTGTAATTACTTGTCTTTTTTCTACCTACGGAGAATATCTCCTGCTGTTTAACTTGTACTTACCATAACCTAATTATTTATATCGTTATAACGACTCTAATAATATCGTTTTTGAAGAATTTGGTTGTAAATGATTGCGATTTTTAACGAATGACTAATTTCAATTTGTATTTCATGTATGTATTTATAAAAATAGTAGCATCACGCCTGTAATCCCTGAAGAGTTAGGCAGAGGAGTGTGGTATACTTATAAAAAATATGTTGTAATGTTTCTTAATTACTCATTCTAGGTAAATTCTAATATGTGTTATTATCCACTTTTTGTTAAGTAACACCTACTTAATGGTAAAAAGACTTCACTATATTTTAAATTGGACTAAAGTAACAAACCATTCCGATTGTACCAAAATCCATTAAAAGAAAATATATGTAACTAAACTAAGAACTAAACTGTAAACTAAGAATCAATTCGAAATAGTCAATAGGTTTGGAGCAATAAATGGAGATAAACTTAAAAGGGCTTTAGAGATTGCACATTTGAAACTGCGTGATTATTATTATGTTATTATTATTACTATCAACTGAACATTAGGAAAGGTAATATAAAATTATTTAGTCAACTAACGAAGCGGTCATCGTGTCGACACGGTTGTAAATCCTAGATGGTCTTTAATACAACCGTTGGGTAAGTTCTAGTAATAAATTTCAGATATTATTATCTCAACAAGCTTTTATTTATCTTTTACTAACTAGTAGGGTTTCAATTAGTTAAGTCCAAAGCCAAGCCAAATTAGGTCAACATTCACCAAACCGTTTCTATGCTTGAATAGTATGAAATGACTCAATTACAGTGATTTTAGATAAAATTTGCTTAGATAAATTTAGTATCGTTAGATTTTGATATTATACACACCATCCTGCAACATTGGAACGTTCTTACCATAATTTTGTCATAATAAAGTCGCCTTGCGACAGGCAACTAGAAAAATCACCATATTATGCATTCTGTGTCAGTGGCGCCCAAAAGTTTTTCAAGAATTAATAGTAATTACGATGAATCTTTGACATTCCATGCACTTCAAATGTTACAACAATAAAAAGGTAAAGGATTAATTCTAAAACTTTTAAAAGAACCGTTTTACCCGAACGCTCCTGTCATGCTAATGAGTACAGAGTAACTAATCTTATACCCGTATTGTAGTGGTTATACCGCCATGGTAAGACATTAAATGAGTTATCACGTGGTGTTTCTTCGTCTTCAAACGGTGTCGCCGGCTTCTCTCTTGGATAGCCACGATCATTGCTTTGAGTGTGAGGAGCTGCTGGGCCTGCAACAGAATAGCGCTGACTGGGGATGTCTAGTATTCTCTAATGAATGAGGATTCAAGGTAGACTAATACTGTTTTCGCCTTTAACTCCACTTACATTAGGTATTCTACATTGGAGTTACTTACGAAAATATGTTTTAAAAAGACTATTGTAGTGCTTGTAACAGAAGTGTTTTAACACATGTATGGTATGTGTACACAGTATACACAGACAGTATACCTACGTACAAATAGAAATTAATGTAAATATGTATTTATCTCTAAATCTACGAGTCAACATGTTATAAATTTTATGTAAATGGCTTCTATGAATGAACTCTGATAGAATAGGCCGTCGAATAGTATATTAAAAGTATATCGCGATCCGTAATATAAATAAATAATCAAGCTTTAAGTTCTGTAATCTTTTATTGCTAGATGTTTTTATAGAATTAATAATAATGAGATTTACGTCTTGTTTCTCTGTACGGACTACGCTGTTGCTGGTAGGTGCGTCTATTAAGCAGGGGCAGCGGGTCGCCGACCCCGTGCGTGAAACTGCGCGCTGGCGTATTCACACTCACGTGTGATGCAAACTGACTGCGCGCGACCACCTGAACGCTCATCTGGACCACACAAAATAATACGCTGCATGCAGTACTGAAATGTCTTGCTATCGGCTTCTGAAAACAAGGAATAGTTATTGTAAAGCTAAAGATAAACTTAACATCATGCCTGTTATTTCCGAAGAGGTAGGCAGAGGAGTGTAGTACCTACACTCAAAAAACGTTTTACCAGTTACGTTTACGTCCCACTAAGGAACAGCTGGTGAGCCTGTTGCAATGCACCGGGCACGAACATTAAAGATGTTACTAGTAGAAAATAACTTATGGTTTTAAGACTGTAAAAATGACAAAAAATTACATACAGAATTTTACACAGACAAATCCTAAAATTAGTTTAAAAATTTCTGAATAATTTAAATGATTAAGTATTTTTATATAATTAGGGAAATAATGAAAGATACAAAAATATAACGGTTTTAACCGACTTCAAAAAAGGAGGAGGTATTCAATTCGTCCGTATTTTTTTTTTTTATGTGGTGGGGTAGGGACTCTATGTATAGGTGAACTGTTTAAATAGGTTGTATAAAA
>DWTO01002614.1:0-13687 GCA_018244755.1 Jemadia pseudognetus
ATTACCGCGTTTCGTATTCGTTACCGGGGACGGCACTTCCGATTTCGTGTTTAATGTCACCAATACTGGCGCGATGCAAAACAATACGCAAACGTGGTGTCCGCGCAATCCGTGCACGATTACTTGAGACCTTGTTGTAAATATTATATATATATGTACACGTGTCCTTCACGGGGTAGGCAGAGAGCACCGAGTGCCAAATATTTCTATCCTTACAGGCCTGCCACGCTTCTACGACATATTATAAGTATATTACTACATACATAATTGTGTAATACATATCAGGATGTATAGTAATATCTGCTAACAATTTTTTGCGCTTTGTAGAAACACGCCTGTGGCGTCATCTCGCAAATCTCATGTTACTGCGCTCGAATTGTCGGTACGTTATTCTATTTCAAACATTAGTAGGTACGTTAATATAAGATATTTTCCTTCTCTACGCTTTCATTTCGCTGAATCTCCTGACTTGAGTTTAATAACCGCGAGATCAGCTACCAAATGCTACGTAGACGTAACAATGTGTACATAATATCTAGATAACATAACATCACGCCTGTAACTCCCCGATGGGGTATACAGATGAGTGCAATATAGGTATATAATAGCTGAGTCTATTGCCACAATTTATTTAAAAGATCGGTTACACAATGTACAACGTTCATTAAACGCATGTGGGTATGTATCTTACAATGTTATTTGAATTTCGAAGACGAGACCTCTCGAGGCTCGCATCATTGCCATCGTTCGAATTTCAAAATTCAATTGTCTTATATGTTACCCTGAATTATGTTGCTGAAGTCGACATTTATTTATTTACGCTCTATGAACCAATAACATTGTAAGGTCCCGTGCTTATCATTTGTTATTAAAAGCGTTGTCTTGTAAGGCTCACACTGACGGTACAAAAGGAAAACATAATACATAATGTATGTATGTATATACTTATACCCAAAAAAACATCCTCATAACTGTTTTTTTTTAATTAGCAATAGGCTCGCGTTTGACTGCTATCCCACCTGATGAAAGCGAGATGCAGCCTACGATGTAGCACGCTTGCCTAGAAAGTGCCTATTCAATCTTGTCTTGAATAATTCCAGGTTATACGAAACGGGACCAATAGATGAAGGCAAGGAATTCAACTCTTATTTATTGCCCCATAGGTTTAAATTTTAATATTACGTTGTCTCCTTTAGTTCATCTAATTTATTTTTTCTGTCTTTCTTAATATTTAAGTTTAGCGTTTGTGATAAATACTTACGGATCCATTTAAAATATCCTGTGATCAAATGTCAAATGGGACTGTTTGTGATCATCCCCGTTTACATTAATTTGCCTTAAAAACATTCTAATAAGGCCATTCCCTAACGGAATTGATGCGTTATGCGCATTCGAAACTACTGCTAAATATGCAAGTCTAATTTTGAAAACGTCACTAGTTCTCCGGGTCACCTTCATTAAAAACGGTTCACCATTCCTCTTGATCCCTAACGTCAGCTATAATATAGGAGCTGAGATGTCATTTTATATTAGACATGTTACCGGATGACCGAATTCGAGTCTCTTCCAATCCCATAAGCTATTTGCATTCGTTATTAAACATTTAACTGTATCCGGTATGGAGGCCAATAGATTTTGTGTTAATAATATATGCTTGTATAGTAATCGTTACTTTGTAATTTTGTTTAAATATATTTGAATTTAATTAATAATCGGATACACTCCAGATTTAACAAATCTAAAAACTGCGAGAAAATGTATCTCTTATGCGTAGATAACAGATATTTGGCACTCAATGATCTCTGCGTACCAAGTGAGGGACTTGGGCATGATGTAATGATAGTAATAAAAATTGTTTATACATACATATATGTATGTGGAAGGCGCAATAGGAGCTTTGTAATTATGCAAAAATATTTTTTGGCCTGTGACATAATTGTATGACCTTGACTCCGTCGCAGAGGAGACCCGCATTCAAATACGGAACGTCAAAAGCGTTAATGACGATGACGTGACCTCGTACATTTAGCACTGAAATAAAATTTAATGTATGATATATCCTACCCAATTTAATTTTACTTCAATTTCTTAAACTCGCCCGACATTAACATTCTCGTACTTTCTATATGCACTTGAAGGTTTTTCTAGTTAAATCTTATTATCTGCTTGCATTCTTTTTTGCGTAAAACTGCAATCGTAGCTGATAGGAGGCGTCTTGCAGCCTACGATGTAGCACGCTTGGCTAAAAAGTGTCTATTCAGTCTCTTCTTGAATAGTTCCAGGTTATACGATTCGGGAAAGTTGACGCGAGCAGGAAATTTCACTCTTTAGCAGCGTATAGCAGAAACAAAACAAAACGCTTCAAATGCTTTATCTGCAATCTATCATCAGCTGAACAGACGTAACATCACGCATGTAATCCCCGAAGAGGTAGGCACATGAGTGTAGTACACTCCCACATTTAACTAATTATGTTTCCGTCCCATTATGGAATAAGTGGTGAGCCTATTGCCATACACTGGGCAAATTTCTAAACTCCGAGCCACTACTAGAAAATTTAATAAAACAAAAACGAGTAATGACTGACTCGGTATTGGAATCCAGGACCTCCCGACCGGCAGTCGCGTTTGCAACCAACACGACCAACGAGGCAATCAAACTTAAGAAATCCTTATCAGTATACAACCACGTCAGGGCCACGAGCGTTTCTAACGAGTATTTGTAGTGGTTGTATGCATTTCAATATATGTATATGTGTATGACCTAATGATGACTGTAGGCCACAGGCGTGTTACCTTTAATGAATAGAACTGGAAATTGACCTCGCATATTCCGTGGCTGGCCTTCACTGAGTCACTGGTAGGCCGGCAACTATGCTATATTTTCGTTTGGACGTATATGAATTCCAAACAATTGCAGAAACGCAGACCAAAAACAGAATAAAGATGATGTTCGGCGTTCAAATTGAATTCCGTGAACGAAATTAGCATTCCATGTCCCATGTTATTTTTATTACAAAATAGATCTTTGTATTATCTAAGCTAGGCGAGTCACCCCCTTGCCAGCAGCTGCCGCCCACCTGCCTGGGAGGGATTTTCCGATCAACGACCTCCGTATGCGACCGTCTAAGTAACAACGAAAAAGATTCCTCCTCATAGATAATACTGGCTATTCGACTTTAATCGCCTTGTTCGATGTAAAATAGTTTGATAATCTTGCAATTTAAATATATTTCTGTGTCAATTTTAAATGTCGTCTGCTAGAAAATTTATGATTATAATTAAGTACCTACTCCATCATCCAGGGTTACGCTACAGGTTCGCTTTGTTAGGTTGTTGGTAGTTAGTAAACGGCCTTATGCATGACTTTTTTCATGATGATTCTTTTCAAAATATTTTTAAACACCTTTGAATTGAAAGATCTGAGCGATTCTTTCGTTTCTTAAATATCATCAAATTCGCGGTAGATTCGACTTTACTTCATATCAATTAACTAGTGCAAAGAAAACAATTCACTATATAAACGATGTTGTACCTATGTTTCGTGTACATACGTATAACTATTTCAAAGATCGACTCCACAAAATCTCACGAACCTTTAATACTTACATACAAAACACACATACATACACATAAATCTATACAATATTTAACAACAATCGAAATCGCTCCAGTGTTTACATTCACCATCATTTACATCACGTACACGTTTACATCGCTCACCGTCTGGGTGTAGCAGAACGTACGAATATAACATAACGCGCCGACTATCTGTGACGTAGACGCGCAGACGAACATGATTCAACCGACCGACGGGATGAATCATACGAAGCTCGGATTAAAAACAAAGTCGAATCAGGTTGAACAACACAAAGCTTGTTAGGTTACCAGATTTTTTTTTAATCACAATTTATTTAGGGGGTTAATATACTCGTGTATATGAAAACCCCATTGTTTTTTACACTTAACACTATCAGACAAAATAGTAAAATACCTTAAATTATATATACTACGAGCACATTTCAAATATAACCTGGTTAGGTATTGACGCGCGGGAACAGACGTTTCGGTTGAAACTTCCTCAGGAACGGTAATTGTGTATAATCATTATATATAGTTGACAATTTTTATCATACATGTAGATGACATTTTTTATAGGTGTATGAGATGTATATAAGAGGTTTAAGATTTGTAAGGATTACTGGAGTTATGACGTCACAGCAGTTGTGGGAGGGCTCACCGAAATTCTTATAACGGGTAATGAAGTGTAGCTTGGATGTGGGAGTAGACGTAGCGCAAAACGCCCTCGAGGTAGATGGAATGTCAATATGGTTCATGTGGCCGGCAGTGGTTGGACAGGGGCTGAAGACCGACGTCAGTCGCGTGTTCTTGGAGAAGGCTAATAACATGATGATGACACTGATAAAGATATTGATGATGATGAGTGAAATACTAATCGAATTTATTTTTCGAATTATTATTAAATCATTCAAAAAACAAACTGTTCGTTTTTATTACTTAAAATCAAAATTGTTTCATTTACAACCATAACCTTCTGTGCATAGGTACATGTATAGGTACCTATTAAAAATATTATTTAGGGCTAATAATTCCACACATTACATCAGGAGAACTTGTGGTATGCTAACCAGACGGCTGATAAACTACGTATAAACTTATAAATATATACTTACTTAGATGCAGTCAAAGTTTACTATAGAGAAGAATCGCAGGAAGCTTAAATATACAGTATGTATAATATCTGTTACAATTGCATTAAATGAAAAAAAAACATTCATTCTTAACATTCACCACGTCAATGTCGAAGACATGATTGTCGGTGGCGAAACAGCACCATAGACTAAAGACTTATTTAAAGCCCTACACTCTTTGACCATACATTAGCACATTAAAAAATTATCTCACACACAGATGTCAAAGGTTTTGCTTACAAACCGTTCGTAAGATATTGTACCCGCTTTCACTTTCTACAAGCCAGATGGAGATGATTAAGATTTATGTACATATGTCGGATGAACTATATCAGCCAGTGATTCAGCGTGGTTTTATCTTCGTACTCAATTGGTTTTGTGTTCCATTAGGGACGAGCACGAACGTTTGACATTTTCTCTATGTTTAAATCTTTAAAAAATGTACATAAGGTTATGATAACACATGCTATGCTTAGTCTAGGATCAGTTTTTTCCATGACATTATAATATATTATGTTATTAATCAATTTGAGTACCTACGGAAGTTCCATATCCTTATTATGTCGCATAGTAAGAGACTGAGCTGATTAATTCTGATTTAAAACTTTTCTTACTTACATACCCATTTAGACGTAGTCTAAAAGACGATCAGCTAGATATATTTTTTTATTAAAACAAATTACCATTTATAATATCAAGAGGTATATGCCTGTAATAAGACATAGATAATGTGGTTTCTGGTAGTAAAGGGTACAAATGTCAATTTAAAAAGAATACCCTTAATTTTACGATACAATTAATTTTACGACGGCAAACGCTTACCAACCATAATTGGTGTACTAATACCTAAATATAGGTACTAGTTTATACACGTATATATCTTGTTACTCGTTTTTACAACTCTTTAATAGCGACACTGGCAATAAAGACTACGGTTCCATATTTGAATTAAAAAAATAAGCGATGACCGAGAGACTATCTGTGGTTTCAACTGGTTTCCCGCGCATTTAATCATTTAGGTATTTGTACTATAGAGACGGAATAATAAAAGCTAATTTCAAAAAGTTGATTTTATATTCTGACCAGAAATTAGTTAAAATGTATTTATTTGATGCAACATGTGTAAATAAATTGTAATGTTTGAACCTAGTTCCTTGCAGCGGAGTGATGAACTGGCAACAGATTAAAAAAGTGATTCCTTGGGTGCATTGACACAGCAGGTGCGGTGTTTACTTACGATCGGCGCGTGCACACACACCTTGCGCTCTGGACCAGTCGAGAGATCACAAGATTGCATTGTTTTTAAGGGTCAAGCGGATTAATGAGGCCATCTTCTTATAAGTCAGATATTAACATTTTTGAATATATTCCAATCTACAGCTGGTAAACTGGAGTATGTATGACATTCGAATATTGATTTTTTTGATACAATATAAAATTAAGTATTGTTAGATAATCTTATTATTCTCAGCTTTTAATTTATTTGTAACTGGCAATGATTTTAACTTGTCTGATAAGAAAAAAACAAAAAAAAAGCACTGCACAAAAATTCATATGAAGAAGGTCGAATGAAACGAAAGCTATACGATAGAAAAAAAAATTGTTTCTATAAAGTACATGGATTATAAAATGGACGCCAAAGCTCAGGCATTCAGGTAACTGCGGCTATCATTAACATGTATTAACATTAAATGCGCATTAATATGGCTTGCTCGACAAAACAACGGAAACGCGATTCTAATCAGGAATATTTTCAATAAATGTTTTGTAATATGTTGATTAGGAACGGAGACATCTCATCGCCATTCTGTTCTTTCTTTTTTGCCGTCCTTACATTTGTATTGCATACTGCAATATATTGAGCTTTTTACTTTCGTTAATGCACACAATTTAAAAAAAATTATATAAGTATTTAAAATTGGAATTAGTTAGATTTATGTTATTTTAAAATATTCTTAGTTATATAAATGTAGATATTGAGAGCCTCGTTGTTCTAGCAATTCCAAGCACGACTGCTTTGTAAGATGTCCTGGGTTCTGCCCCGGGAAACGCAAAGTATTGATGGGTTTTCTAACTGGAAATTTCCAATAGCAGCACGGAATATGGATTTCTGTACGGTGTACGATAATAGGCTCACGACTTTTTCCATCGAACTGGTGAGTGGGCAATTCTACACTCCCGTGCCTACCCCTCCGAGAAAATACAGGCGCGATAGACATATTCAACTTTTTCCATATTTATCCACAAGTTGGTTAGGTTTGCTAATAAGATTCATCTTGGAAAGTAAAATTATTCTCAAATGAAATTAATCTATAGTTATGGAACCTATCCTATACGTTGTTCATTACTTTCATCCAAATACTTAGACTGCCGTAACCGATGATTAGAGACATTGCAGGTTGGCTGACGCAGTCAGTGGCTGTTGTCTGGTGGGGTTAGGGCTGACAGTCTTGGAAATGTATTTGAAATAACTGTTTCCACCCTTATCGAGTATTAGAGTATGTTACACCTTATTGGAACTCGGGAACAGTTTGACTGGATATTTAAAAAATGCTCAAAGAATTTTTGAATCATAAAACATCCAGTGAACTATCTAAAATGTATACATAACGGCGTTTCAAAAATCATGTATCTTTGGTTAAAAAAAAATTAAATAATAATAGTCAGAAACATCATATCACGACCACTACCATCAAGTATTTGGACGTTCCGTTGAACACGTTCATGACATTTTCTAATCTTTAACCGTCAATTACTGTTTAACATTTTTACCGTTATAGGTGCATTTCTTTTAAATACATCGGTACCTACAAATATACATAATTACATAGAGAAAAAAATATATACATATTTCCGTTTGTTGGCAGCCCTAGGTCAAACAGCAGATTTGTAACTTTGCCGCAGTATCAATTTATCGCTAAGTGAAACTTGCAATTGGACACGCGTGGGTCAACACGAGCGCACGCACTGGGTCATTTCTGCAGATTTCTCGCCACCACCGCCATGTGGAACCATACATTAAGCCTTTTACCGGTTTCTTAATAACCGATCGGCTACATGAATACTTCTATGTTAACAGACGTGAAGAGACCACCGCTATAGACGATATCGGCATGTAATATCAGAGAACATCCAAAATGCATGTACCTAATATCAGAATAGGTTCAGGAAAGAAGTCAAATTCCAACTGGTATCTGGAGGTTGAATTAGACGGTCTGTCATGCATACCATGTAACATAAATTATTTACATATTAAATGTAAATTAAAACGCCTACTCTATTTAAGGGAATGATAATCATACAAAACATCAAGCCTGTAATCCCCGAAGAGGTATACATATGAGTGCAATATTTACACTCCCACGTTTCAACAGTTACGTATAGGTCCCATGTCTGTAGGTGACGGTGACTTATTACCCGGCTGGCTCTTTGCCAAGTTTAGTAAAGAAAGTGAACCTTTTACCATACACATTGCCACATGAATTATAAATTATATCAATAATTACAATTCACACTGCTAATACCATTGTACTGCCATCAAATCTTATACGAACGGCCACACTGAAATACCATAGCATACCAACAAGAACAAAAGCCAAGTTTTTTCCGATATTTAACTTTTTTTTCTAGAAAGCACAGGTAGCTATCAGCTGTGGCCGACAGGTCGTTGCACTAGTGTGCGTGGAACGAGATGAGCGTTCGTGTGTGAGTGAACAGATGCTGCGGACATCTGCCGTGGCGCGTGCTCGCGGCTCGAGCCATCTTGATACTTGACAGTTGCGTATCACACATTAGATAAGAGCGCTGCGCCGGTGTTGCTTTGTTTATTATTAATGTTTCACTATCATACACGATATTGCTACGTTTTTATTTCATTAATTATGAACCGTTCGTGCCCTACTGATTGGGTATCGAAAACTGTGTCAATTAAGCTTAAGTTCTGTGTACATTCATTGCAATTAAACAAGTACGATGTTGACATTTTCGTCAGCCAGCTCGCAGCGGACAGCCGGCAGCCATTTTTGATGTTCGACCTTTAAAATGTATTTGGCTTCTCTGCGGGTAGATTGCTAACTCACGATATTTTAAAATATAATCTATACTAGTAAAAACAAAAACAATATTGTTTATTAAACAATACTACAATCAGATATGTTTTATTTATTTATTTTTATTGTTGTTAACAAAGGGTGGACTTATGTTATTCGTGTCATTTACAATAATTAAAGCATGACATTCATTATTATTATAGTCCTTTTTACATCGTCATGCTAGATCTCTTGCGGGGTTGGCAGAGGACATCGAACGACAAATATATATCCTTACAGATATGACGTACCTACTTCTTCTAATTTACGATATATTTTCTTATTCATAGTTAATTTAATTATTAAAAATATAGAAAACTAAACAAGTCGATGTCATCTACATGACAGACATTATTAAAATTGACTTTATACTTTAATTAAGCGCAATATAATACATTAAACAACGTTGTATTAATGGCGAAACATTTTTCATTTGTTCTATATATAAAACAATTAAAGTACTTACAAATGACGGTACAAAATGAGAGTTTTTAATATGTTGCCCACGATTGCGTCGGCGTAATGAACAGGAAAATTCTGGAATTTAACAATAAACATATCATTTTGATGAGTAACAATTGACGCAAAAGGCAAAATGCACCCATAGTCGATGAAAAATTAGTAGATATTAATTTTAGATTTTATATTTAATTAATTTATTATTATTAATAATACTGCTGACTGCCGACCGAGAGGTCTTGACATCACTCCGGGATCCGGATATTATTAGATTTTTAAGTACATGTTGGACTTTTCTTAATATTGTTACTCGATACGGTATTCGTATTTTGCGGTGAGAGTAAAAGGCTCGTTCACTGTAAATAGTGTCTGTTCTGTATCCTAAATCTGCACAGTAGGTAGATTATCACAGAATGAAATTAAACACTGTTTGTTTATGCGCGACATTCAAGTCAATTGGATTCTTTATTTGTGCAATTGGACAAACGAATAAATTCTTTCTCAGTACTTCGCCATATATCAAAAAACGTAACATCATGCCTATGACCCCTGAAGTTTTAAGCAGAGGAGTGTACTACACTTCCATGTTCACCAATTATGTTCGCGTCCCACCACAGAATAGGGCACCAATCCAGACTCCGATCCACTACTAGTAATTTTTACTAGACAATCTAAGTTAGAAAATTTCAACAGTACCCACATGGGATTTGAACCAAGGATCTCTTGATCGGCATTGTGCTTACAACCACGCCACTAACGAGCCAGCCATGTCATATATTTATTTACATACTACATATATGCAGACGATACATGCATTAATAATAACAGGATAAATAAATATCTTGAGACGTTTCCGCACATCTTATTTCACCCTATTAAAAATAACAAATTAATTTTTAATTTAACTACATCACTCTGCTATCTCCTACTGAACTATATTTCGCTGGCCACAATTTACTATGTCACTCAAACAGTCGCAGATGCGATCGTAGAGCGTAGATTGTAATGTATTCCATTCCAATAATGAGATATTTAAAAATGATATTTGAAAGTGGAACGTTGGAATAAATAAATTAATTGGTCCGCGTGTCAAGTATCAAAATCGGCACGAGCCGTATAATTGGAGAGCAGCTGCCGGTCGGGCATCTCGTCTGCCGCTCTGTCTGTGTGAGTAGATCGGCTGGACTGTGCAAGATGTAAGATTCAGCGATTTTTGTATTTATAGATCTTCTCCGTAACTACGTTGCAATATACGGGAGCAAGAAGGACCTCCGATAGGCTTGACATTACTCGGAATATTCTAAAATACATATGTACATGATGTAGTCAGTCCATATAAATTAGATTCGGATGCGTTACCTTTTTAACTGCTTCGTGGCTTCAATTGTTGCAAACGCAACTACTGATCAAGATGGCCTAGATTCAGTCTCCTGATCGGGCAATTTACTGTCGGTTTTTCTAAGTGAAAATTCCGCTTACAGGCTCGGAGTTTGCATGTGTGACCGGTGCATATTAGGCTTGCTCTATCACCTACAAGGAACGATATTATCACTGTTCACTAATAACAGACGTATAACTACCCACTGCCTACTACTACTTCTAACTACTTCAAGGAAACACATGCGTGACATTATATCATTAAGGACGTAAACAATTTTAATCCATCGTAACCCACAAACTGTTGACAATGAAGCGGTACTATGCATCTTAATACTTTTATAGTAATGTTTGTTTACAAATCCGCCTTCGCTTATGTTTTGCCCCACACAGGTGAGTCACACTGACATTGACCGTGTAATCTCACAATTAAACATCTCGTGCGAACACATGCAGTTGCATAATGCACCACTAATGGTAATTGCATCATAACTATCATGCAACTATTATGTTTAAACGCTATTTGCTTCGAAACTTGAAATACGCAGTTCTATCCAGTGATAGCTTAGTGGTTTTCAATTCATCTACCATACCGCGCATTCTCGGTTCGAATACCGCAAATTCTCTTTACAAAAATAATGTTTATTTAAGATTAAATGTCATTTAGTAGAACGTTGAATGCAAACATCGTGAAAAAACCTGAAGAAACTTACTGTATGGTTCTATAACATTCTCTAACGCGCGTGAAGACCTGCCAAGCCGCAGGCCTACATTCCGGGAGGAAGAGAACAGTATCATACAATAGGTCTGTGAAACGGTCGATTATGACGAATGTTGTCGGGCTTGAATGTTTAAAGCGGTAGGTATCTACACTGTATGTTCCTGTGGATGCAGTAATCCATCCATGGTATGGGATATAGTATTGTCATAAGTAAAGTAAAAAGATATCTGTAGAACCTTAACACAAAACGTGACAATAAAAGCGTAACATCACGCCTGTAATTCGCGGAAAGGTAGGCAGTGGAGTGTAGTATAGGTAGGTACTATAGTTATGTTCGTACGTTAATGTCCTGTCATAGAATAGTGCTAGCTTATAGCCATACATACACCTGGCCCAAATCTAGACTTCGAGTCAGTACCTAGTGGAAATTTTACTGGAAAAATCCCATAGTACCTACCCGACCCGGGATTTAAACCCAAGACTTCTCGTTCGACAGTCACGGTTTCAATCACTCTATCAGAGGCACACTTAAAATTATTAGTCACAAGAAACTTTGTCAGTTCATTAAACTACTTAATTAAGTGTATCTTCCCACAAAAACTGTCTCCAGTAATTGACATCCTCTTGACGTCTACCCGAACGGCCGGTAACACCATCACCAATAATTAATTTCCTTTCCGCCCGCACCCGAAATAGTAGTTTTATTTTATTTTTTTTGTATATGGGGAGCTTGATCTTGTAGGCGCAGGTTGCGACGGTCAGATAATGGCTGTTAGTGTCCACAGCCTTATCCGAACGGATAGTTTATCGGACAATATTATCTTAGTCCGCGCTCTATTGCAGTCGCAAACAATGTTCTGTGTACAACGAATCCAAGCACGCAATGTAAAAGCACGTACCTAGTGACCGCTAGTGCGACAATGCTATGAATGATTACTTTTCGGACAGTAGGTATGTGACGCAGTCGCTACCGTTTAACCTTATCGATAGGATTTAGTGTGGATTAATAATCTTCGGGTTGAGTCTTTGACTCGTGTCTTCCGTGTTAAAACAACATTTTATTATAATCTTCAGTCCTTATTAAGCAGTTGCCGCGACGCAATATCTGTTACGTATACATTATTGCTAAATTTTTAAGGGTTCAGAAACAAATCACATTATGCTATGGCCTGTCACAAACTGTTTTACACGTTTATGAACGTAAAATAAATTCAATAAAACCGACAGAGGTGAAAGTTCATCTGATGAACAGATAAAAAGAATTTCGATAAAAAACGCAGAGAAAATTAAAGTAACGACAAAAACCGAAGACAGATGCTGACAATGGCGATACGTCAGGTACATTCGCGTACACAACGCTTTTGTGAGAAAGTTCTGGAATGCCATTATTAATGTAGGTACTATTGGAATTAATATAAATGTGTGTTTGTGCGTGTGTTAGTCTGTGCATATGTTTCTGTGGGTGTATTTCATTTATATTTAGGTACATCAATAAACCATATATTATAGTTTGGATGCCTCGTTAAGCGCGGCTCTTGATGAAGAGGTCCTGGTCTATATATAAAATTTCTAGTAGTAGCTCTGAGTCCGGATATGTACGCGGTGCAGTATTCTCTCCCCCAATTTCATAGTGGGACCTAAACGTAACTGGTGAAACGTAGGAGTATATGTATATACTACACTTTTCTGCTTGCCCCTTGAGAGAAATGTAACCATTATATGTAGGTATTATGTTCTAAAATATATAAATATAATAAATACATTTATAAAACTTTAGCGCACACTTGTACCGGAAGACAGCACTGGCCGGCACGAGCTACGACGGACAAAAAGTTCGATTGTCTCATTGGATTTCGGATCAATGGGTCCCGGCGCAACGAACCTGCTTTTTGCCACTTTTTCAAACCATTTCAGCACCTAAGGTTCTTTTAATGGAGGATCTGATTATTCACGCGTTTGTCTGCAGTGCCTTAAAACAATAATTAAATATGAATAAATGAATGTAGAAGAAAAGGCACATCGGTTACTCGGAGCTCCCTGCCTACCGCGTAAGGGACCTGACTTGAGATTGAATAATAATACTAACTAGTGGTCGCCCAGAGGTCGAAATTCGACCATAATAAATAAATATAAATAAAACTTTTCTGTTTGACATTCAACTATGTCTATAATAAACAAAATACATAATTTGACCACAGATTATGTGTCATACTTGTGTTGTGTATGCGTGTGTCAAATGCATGCTGGTTTGTGCAATGTTTTATTTATTGATTTAATGTACTTTATAAGCATTATTATTGAAAAATATTAGCGTTCTGCACTTCTCCTACA
>DWTO01002615.1:0-13687 GCA_018244755.1 Jemadia pseudognetus
GTGACCTTAACCCAAATATTACAAATTTTGTTGTGAAAAAACAGCACCAAACTTTACATCGGTCCAGTATATTTAAGTTTATTTAGTTGTAAAATAAACTGTTTTAAATTTATTCTCATGTGTTTATTAACGGGGTCCTTGAAATTGTGTTTGATTTTCTAGTGGTCCGCGGACTCAAAAGGGTAAGAAACGCTGCTTTAATCGAATCTAATTCTATTAATAATCTAATTTGAAATTTACCATAGTGATATTTTATCCCTAAATATTTGACCCATTCTTAATGTCTCAACAATTTCAGTACTAAACTTAACTACATGTAATGTAAAAATGTAAGGGGTAATGTAAAAAATTGATTACTTATTACTAAACAACTGCGATCAACACCCGCAAACATATTGCCTATTTCCTGTGATGGTTGAGGAAACAGCAGACCCAAAGAGTTTGCTCCTAATACAATTAAACTAGATTTAATTAATTTAAATAACTTATTATCTATAAGGAACTGTTGAACACTTATAAGTGAGAGCACTCAGGGTCGTCAGCAGAAATAGTTGGATACTTCAGGTCGAGGCCGCGGAGGCGGGTGCCGAGGAACTCCATGGCTTGCAATTGCATGACAGAGTCGAAATGGGTCACCCAGCCACCAGCTTCACCTGCGAAATGGAAAAGTTGATGTTTTAAAAGACAAGATAACCCGTCACTGTATCTTCAGCCTACAGATATGACTGACGATCCACTAAGATAAGATCGACTGACCGCCGACAAGGTAATTTCACGTTATTGACCATTTTCCTTTTTTCATATCTTTTGGCATTAATATTGCTCTAAATTTAAATAGCAAAACATATTTTTGTCGACAACAGTATGACAAAAACATGGACAGCGAATCTGAAAAATTATGGTCATATTTGGACATAAAAATGTACAACATCAGATTAAGTATCAACGTTTCTCCAATGAATCATACATAACGTAACCTCACGCCAGTAATTCCTGAGGAGGTAGACAGAGGAGTGTAATATACTCCCTTGTTTCAACAATTACGTATACGTCCCACTATAAAATAGGGCGTGAGTCTATTGCCATACACCGGGCACATATTCAGACTCCGAGCCACAAATAGAAACTCTAAATTACAAATATCCAATAGTCACACATAAGGCACTCACAAAACAATCATATAATGACAATGTTTTAAGTACGTAAGTATTGGTATGGTAGAAAATAACATGTACCTTTTCTTACAAATTGAAGTTCACCATTCTTATCGGTGGTATTATTAACAGTCTTGTTTTTCTTGAAACTATCGAAACTGAGATGTTCCGCCAGTTGCGCCAGCTGCTTGTCCGAGTAATCGCGATTTAGGAACTTGCAAATTATTTTGATTTCTTTAGGCAAATCCTGAAAATGTCAAACTTTATAGAATAAACTGATTTTTTTTTCTACTGTATAAGCTACTATTTGACCATAGTCTTGCCTGATGGAAACCAGTGATGTGGTCTATTAGGTAGCATGTTTGCCTAGTAAATGCCCATTTACATTCACTTTGAAGAGGCTCGGGATACTATATTTATTATTTATTACTTTATTTCTAAAGATATTCTAGAAGTTGATCAAGAATTGTACATTGGAGTTTTTGATATGCAATATTGTATTCAATGAACTATTCTTCATTATCCTTACTAAAATAACAATATAAAATATGAAAATGATAGGGAACTACTGCGCACAATGCACACAATATCTCAGAAATAAAAAGAAATGCAGTCGATTTTTTAAATTGGGTTTTGGCGTCTGTATAGTTAATTTGTTCTTACAGGAGTTCCTGACGTGGCTATAAGTGAGAGGGATTGTAAAGTTATTGTTCCTAATGAACCATTACCTTCAGTAATTGCTCGTAGAATACAAAATGGAGATTCGGATTGTGCCTCTGCGTCCACGCCTCGTTCGTATGCGCTATTATTGGTGTCCAAGGTACTGTCAAAATAAGATAACCATCATTAAATGTATTCTTATATTAATTACATCATTGAATTAAATGACTTAATAAAACTATTATTGAAACGTTCATTAACAAATGATTGACATAAGTTAAGGCTTTGTGAAATATGAAATTTTTTTTGGTAAATATTAAAAAGTTAATCAAAGAGGAATTGTTTTAGAAGCTACAAAAGTTTGGAAAGTTGGAAACGACATAAGTAACTTTACAGAAGCCAAAATTTTTTGCTGTACAAATTAAATATATTTCAATTACCGGAAAAACCTATTTTTAAAGAATAAAGGTCATTTTGAAGGTTAACAATGATTCAACCGTACAACTTATAACACGCAATCCACATTTTCATGATACTGAAATATACTAGTACATCCGAATGACTAACACCTATTGATTATGGAAGCGTAGACGCGACAACTGATAAGATTTGATGAAAGCGGATAAAAGATATGAAAAGTTATTGATTTAACTTACAAAGGTCTTTTCTGAACGCTTCCCAAAAACTATGAAGTGTCCCCCGCATCAGCGACTTTGACACCATTTTGTGAAGATAGTAGTAAGAGACAGCTACGTCTCGTGGGTCCCTAGCTATATATATAACTTTGGCTGTGCTCAAAAGCTTCGGTGGAAGAAGTGATAAAGGCAGATGTGTTTTGATGAATCTTGGTGATGGAGCTTCATCAATTGATTTCCAGCTCGGACGTCTAACTGCACGGTTCAGCCCTTGAAAGTTGCCAAGGTTCATAAAATTGGCTTTAATCAGCTCAAAAGCTATGTCTGGAATAATCGACGTGACCCTGTAACGAAAATCCCAATAATGTTATTTAAATAAGTTTGTTTACTGATTGCTTCATTGATCATGTTGGTTGCAAGCGTGATTGCCGATGCAATCACGGATCGGGCACTATTGCATGGACTAATTAACATTTTGCAATAGTGGCTCGGAGTCTGGAATCGTACCCTATGTATGGCAGTAGGCTCACCACCTATTCCATAGTGGGACCTAAACGTAACGTATTATTCAATTATGATCATAATCATTATCATTGCAATCATGATCATCAGCCTGTCTCACTCTATTGCTGGACATAAGCCTTCTCTAGACAGCCTCCACAGCTTCTCTCTACAGCCTTCCGAATGTGCATAATCTATGTAAAATAAAAGCAATTTTTCTCCCGACCCTTTTATTGTGTTACTGCTGGAACATACGAGTAGGTCTCCCCACAGAAAGAGAGGGTTAAGACCATAGTCTGCCACGCTATCCAAGTGCGGGTTGGCAGACCTCACGCGTCTTAAAGAACAAGGGCGCGCTAGGATTTAAACCCGGGCTCCCGTGAGAGGTTGAATTTAAAACCACTAGGATATAACTGCTTAGTAAGTGGAGTAGTTAGGAGTGGAATAAGCAATTACTTACTCCAACATTGGAAACCGTTCATGTAACGGCCTCTCTTTCGCCGATACGAAGTCCAAATCATTTTCGAGCAACCAGACCAATTCCTGTGTCCACGTTGTCCCTGAATATACAAAATATACTTATACAATATTTTTCTTATTGTCAAGAGTTAGGTGTATAAATTTTGTCGAACTAAGTAATGTACAAATTAAATTGAACTGTAAGACGTGATAATGCTGAAAGATAGAATTGCATACCCTAGTTTATTTATTGTCAATTTCCAAAATTTTTACTCATGCCTAAATTATGTAAACACTTAACGATGAAAGCACTCGTAGTACCTAGAGTATTTAACTGTATTACATATTTTAATGAAACGGCTATATATAACTGATCCTACTATTGCAACATTGACGCAAATGGTTCATAAATTTTATTGGCTCAATATTATTGAATCATCTGAGTGTACAAATATTCATAATAAAGTAATACAAAGTCATTCTTACATGTGTATATGAGTCTCCTTATAAAATATCTAAAATATGTTGGAATTATACTAACCTATAAATATTCGACTATTTGGCGGTCGACACATTCGACAACTCGATAATAAAAACTGATATTATCAGCTCATATAATATCGACTTATGATAACGTGTTTGGACGTGACGTAACGAAAAATGTGATAGTGCCCGATATATACATTCCCATGTACACGTGAGTGTGTAAATGTATTGTATTATATCCACATGCAATATAATTTATATATCATTATTTAAATTCAAACTGATTATTACAAGCCCTAATTGTATTAATGCCAATATAGTTGTGACCTTGCATATTCACAGATAAATATATAGTCACATACTATATACATCTACACAAAGTTATTACTTTTTTGTATATAGAAGAACAGAGGGCTTGATATGCTACCCTATGACACTCCTTCATTTGTGTACTATGTACGTTAAAGTGCATTGCATATAATATCGGGGTATTAAAGTATACAATTATTATACTTAAGATACAATTATATTACCTGATCTAGGAAACGTGATGACCCATATGTCGTCAGGCCGAACTTTCAAGTTGTAAATAACTTCTGCATGTTTTTTAAACGCTCCAGGCATAATGTACTCATTTTTACCACACTTCACGAAGGGCTTCGTGTAACCTGCAAATTAAATTATAAAAATACTACTGGTTCAGTTAATTATCCACATACATTATAATCATAATCATCAACCTGTTTAAAGTCTGTCTGTTGAGATATTACCCACAAACGCGAGTCGAGAATCGCATAGCTTGATTTCTAGCATCATTTACGTTGCCACCCGAAGGCGCCAAAGGCATGTGTAGATTAAAATACGTACATAGCTTCTTTTATTTAAAAATGGAAATTTTCGACAACTGGCCATCAATAACAAATGTCATATTGAAATAAGAATAAATACTAGCAACAGTGGTTCGTAATTATTTTTAATATCTGATATTTAATGTCGTCACGTACCACTCTCGTTTCATGTATTCTAAGTTTCAGGATTACCAAGTCTCTGATCTGAAATTCTAATGTGCCTAAATAATCTGGCGAAAATACCGCTCAGTTATTCTTATTACAATATATCCGTGTTTATGTCGGTGAGAAAATAAATACTTATTTACAAGTCATTTTTATCTCACAACTCAAACACATATCTTCGTAGTAAATGTATTGTTTCCACAACTACTCAGTCAATGTCTACGCGCGGATTATGCATCTAATAGTAAACGTAAACTTTACGAACTCTTACTGTCTGTCTGCTTAGTTTTTATAGAATTTTGACTCACAGAGAATAGTTTGTATTCTAAACAATTTAAAGTATCGTCAGTCTTTTATATTCTCGAGGGAGGCGCCCTATCTTCGTTATTCTTTGCTAGGTAACTAGGCAGGTATTTACATTATTTATTTTGTTTTGATAAAATTCCAAAGATAAAAAAATGATAATATTATTATTACATTAATATCTTTCACTGTATAGGCAAAGAACACCATTTTATTTTTATCTCAAATAAGATGTTGATATTCATAAACTACAGTGTCAATTTTGATGGATTTTTTCGGCGTTAATGTTCGCTACATCTACAACATACAAAAATTATACCCAAGGCCGGTTGCAATTTTAAGACACACTAAATGTTACAAATTTGCATAGCTTTCTGAAGAAATATCTGTTGAGCGAACCTCTGGACCACTATAAAAATACGTCTCAAATTTAATTTAAACGCTTTCTTGCTTTAAATCTTGCAAATGTATTCCATACATTAAAAGACCAGAAAAAATATTTGAAAAGCTTGTGAAACGTATTAAAATATCAAGCGAAGATTCTTATAAAAGGCTTATTGATATTCAAAACATCTCATTTGAATTACTTTTAAGTGCACTTTAGAAAATACAATTTGCTTTAACGTCTCTCCATATATTTAATGTTTTAACGCTCGCTCTCTTGAATACCTTTTTCCAGGAAATTAAGTGAAAACGAGTCTCCCGTCACTACAATAAAGGGAATCTATGTGACATAGCTTTTAACGACGGAGCGCAGGCTCGTGTAGAAGGAAAGAACGGTTGTCCTTTATTTTGGCACAACGGTGCAAGAGGTACATAAGAAATGAAACCTTTAAATTTAGGTGTTAATATTCCCGTTGTTGCCATAAATTGTTCATAAGGATTGCAATTTCGCCCACAATAATCTCCTTCACCATTACATATCAACAAATCGTTACATTAATCATATCGACGAGATCAAAGCGACGTATTATTGTGTGTTACTATGGCAAATGTATCGTGTAATGATTATACAGATATCATAAATAGAGTAGGCGGCGTGTGTATGTGAAAATGTCTCATTGATAGAAAGAGTAAGAAAGCGCATTTGGTACTTATACGTGTAATCGTATCCGTTGTCCTCTTCAATGATTGACGCGCGAAATTGCTGACGTATACATAGTTTAAAAAGAGAAACGAGTACAGCACTTATTCTCTCTCTATCTCTCTATGAATGAGAGGATTTTTTTCTTGGCCCGCCCATTCTACGTATATAAATATAGCCGCATATACCCAAATGGAGTTCTGATGTTAAAGATGATATTCAATTTTATTAAAATAACTACTCAAAGTTATCAAGCTACAAGGGAGCGTTTATTGTTATCACTTTAAAAGCGAACATTAAAGTTATCACGTTAAAAGGGGACGTTAAAATTATCACGTCAAAAGCGCGCAAAAGGATTTAAGTTCTTATGATATTAAGCGTTTTTAAAATGTGAGATAAAATTTATTATTACTAAGATTAAGAATGGGACACCCCAGTTCTCGCGTACTAAGGATAAATGAACCCTGATCACTTTTATATATTAGATAATTGAGTTCGAAATAAGTGCATTTATATTAATATATTAAGCTAAACAACTATTAAAAGATGCGAAAATGTCATGATTTGAAACAAATTTGTGGTTTGCTGTGCATTATTTTTAATACTATCTTAATTTCATAAACTCGTTTTACTTTAACATGAAATAAATACATCTGGTTATGGTAACGAGTCTGGCCATCCCGAACAAACTTAAGCTGGCATATGTATACATACATATACAAATGACGGTCAAAAAAATTGTAAATATCATTATCTTATTAATCACCATCACCTATTAGAATTCTCGACACTTAACAAAAGAGTTGTCATCAATTAAAAATAACTAGTTAAATAAATTGAAAAACAATACTGTTCTATTAATACTACATGAATCGAACGACATATAAGCATTAGATTTGCTACTCCCTGCAGAAGTGAATTGGAACGTCACGCTAGAATCAACCACAATTTAGAGCCGCGGTTGTTTTCAAACAGAAACAGCACTGTTTTATCTAACGGCATATCATATTTCGTAACATAATAATATAATACGTCTTATCGACACTACCTGATCTGCATATGCGGCGTGATAAAGTAATAAATATTTCAATTATAATATAATGATTACAGATAATATTTAAAATCGTAATCTTGTTATATGACTCGAGTACGTTGAGTATACAGCGAGTTCCGTCGTAATTTTATCGGTACATAAGGCCTTAATACTGGTTGATTAAGGCGTCCATAACGTAAAAAAAACTAAAACATCATCCGTGACATCGCTAGTAAGCAGTCTATTTCCGACAATGACATTGTACACCTATTTCTCAGGAACACACGGGGCTACAGAACAGTCACCAAGGGAAAATGTCTATTTCGTTTCCATGTATCGAGGGAAACGTAACAAAATCTTCAGATAAGTGTGTTAACCGCCGGTACTTGTCCAAGAATGCAATTATAAAGAAAACTTGATAGGGTAATCTATAAACCACTTCAAGTTGTGTGGACACTCGTAACAATGCTTGAGGCGTTGCAATATAATAACCACTTTAAAATACCCAAACATAAAGTCCAATCTCAATACAGTATTTAATTTTATATGCACATTGTTTCTATTACTATACAGAAAAAAGGCATCTTATGAAACATTTAATTTGTTTTCTAGCATAACAGTGAAAACAGTAATGAATGCAAAATAACCACTTTCGGTCTGTAAGGATAGAGATATGTACATATTTGACACTCGTTACTCAGTGTCTATCCCGTAAGTGACCAGACCCGTAAGTGATAATTAATCGAACAAGATGCGACGGTTAATGAGATTATGAAGCATTGTGGAATGCTTAATTGCACTGGAAAACATTAAGCAAACCACACAAACAATATTGTAAGGTAACGAAGTTTTAAAACTGCTTAAATGAACGAACAGTAGTAACAAGTGTAAGAGAAGTGAAACGTGGGAGTGTACTGGACTCCTCTGTGTACCTCTTTAGGGATTACAGTCGTGATGTTACGTTTACTAATCATCTAACTGTATTACTAAGTGGAATATTTTTATCTGTGAGTGATAGGCAATTGTTTTACAGGAAATATAGCATAACGCACGCTTGTATTTCTATTAAGTATCAAGAATGTTATTTAGCATTATAACTATGTATAAGAAAAAAGCAATCATACTCGAGCCGAGATTTGAACCCAGGGCTTTTCGATCGACAGCGGCACCTGTAGCCAATCGACCAACGAGACAGAAATATACCTAGATTTGAAGATGTGATCTCATCCAAGTAAATGATTCAAATTAATAAGGAAATAAATTTGACAGGACCGTGTCTGGGAAAAGTTCTAAATATCTGCCTGCCCCTATGGAAAATAGGTTTGACTGTATAAGAAAAAATAAACAGCAGTTAGAAATCGTCTGTTAATCACAACTATGTACATACATATATGTATACTGCGGAAGGCAAACATTGGAGCAAACTCCACTATCTTACTGCAACTTAATTGTGTTGTAAATTAATTCACAGTACAATAGTCATGAATTAGTTATGGAAATTATTTATGCAATTGCTTCTAAACTAAATTATATTATGAACTATACTAATAACAACTAATTAGGAACTTAAGCACATACATATATTGCATATATGTATATAAAATTTCATGCAAAATATCAATTTGGCACATGGTTCCCAATCCACTGGCGACGTTGCGCCGCTGAGTTGTGAGCCGAAGCTTCTCAGCTAAATAGTTTTCAGGCCTTCAGTCCCCAGCGACAAAAAATGCTTTGTCGACAATTCTGACAAAAACTTCTTCATGTACTATTCATTGAATTTTAACAACTTCCTTTTGATATTATTAGATATTTTAAATTATCATTGCGATACTAATGCAATGTATTTACTGAATTGTTGTTCTATTTCACGAAGTCGGCTAGGTCTTGGTTGTAGTAGTGACGTGTGCTGATACAGTTTGTGGCGTATACGTTAGATACAGTTTGTTTGTGGCGCGTTTGTGTGTGTGGATCGAAGGAGCTTTTACCTTATACAATTATAGTAGTGACAAAAAAAAATATTATTATAACAAAAATTTATCAAAAGTTGATCAAAAATTATGAGATTTATTAAATTCTAGCATAAAGTTATTTTCCTACGTTAAATTTTTTAGTAGTGGCTTGGAGTCTGAATATGTGCCCGGTGCATGACAATAAACTCACTAGCTATTCCATAGCGTGACGTATCGTAACTGTTGAAACGTTGGAATGTACTATACTCCTCTGCCTACCTGTTCGGATATTACTGGCGTGATGTTACGTTTTATCACAAATAAAGTCCACCTATATCTCTAAGTCATTTCATATCTGACCACGCCCTGAATAATAAATAAATAAAAACTTTGAACATGCCGTTACAACAAATTGAGACTACAGCACTTCAACCACTGACAGTATCTCGCAAAGCCGCAAAGCTACTTTTGTGTATTCGAAAATATTCCAGATAACTCCAATGCGAGCTACGTACTGTGAATCTACCAATGAGTCTCGGCGGATCTCGAGTGACGCAACGACGAGAGCGAATCCGCGCCAGACTGTACGTCACTGGTGTCATTGCTTTCCTATGTCATTTGTCATATTATTTTTCCAAGGTACATATTATGTGATTATCACTGAATGGAGAGTCAACTGATTCAGAGCATAACGGCATTCTCTTTGCAGATGTATGATTTAGGATTTGGAATTCAGAAGGCATGTATGTCTCTATGTCTGACCTGATTCACAATAGAAAAATAAAATGGTCATCCAACATATTTTCATCTGAGCTAGCAAGTAAGAACTAATTTCTTTGACATTCTATGGCTTACAAAAACTGATTGACATGACTTAATGTCACATTTGGGGTGGATGAAAGGAGCCCGACGAAGCGGGGACCATGTCTAATCAAGTACGAACATATACTGCCCAGCGCACCCTGGACATTGCGAATAATCCTTTCACCACGATGGCTGATCATCAACGAAGAAGGTCAGATTCTACCTTTTGGCTTAAATTAGTGGCTTTTGGTTTAAATAGACTAGCCTCGTATACACTCGTACAACTGTTCGAAGTTATCTGTTACGTAAGTATAAAGATTTAGTCCAAGGCCGAAGGGAGATCGTTATTATCTCCGCTATCTTTACGATTCCATCGCGTTGCGTTTCGTTTGCGATAAAATAGCGGAGGTATCATTATTATACATGTACAGCGATTGAAATTTATTCATTTAATAACTGAGGAAATTTCATGAGTGTCGCATTAAACAGTTTTTATTTTATTTTTGCTATTGTGAATTTTATCTGTATATTACTCTCAAAAACCTCTCGGTCACAGACGCGCTTGTTACCTACCATTCGACCAACTATACGATTCAATTATTATTAATTATATTTAAAAATGATTATTAAGCAATATCGATAAATAATATTACTGTAATTTATTACCCTATTGAGTCAATTCATTTACGTGTGCGTAGGCTTTTCTTCGTGCGTTTACGTCGGTGATACGACGTCGAGGCATGTCCCAATAATGACTGGGACAATGTACATTTTATTTGTATTTCACCGTACAACAACGGAAGAACAAACAGAAATAACTTCAAAAATACTTTTAGACATTATTTTTAACATTCACCAAAAGTTTGTCATGTGAAAACCAATAAACAATAAGTTCATCTTTCTTCACACCCGTCTATTGATATTCACTATAATACTAAATAAATAATAAGAAGTGTACAACTGTGTTAAATTATAAAAAAATGTTTTATTGATCGCGAAACATGTTTAAGTAATTGGTATCCGTCTCGCAGTTTTCTCATTCGTGACAATGCGACATAAAATGACGCTGACATTTTTCGATCCGAATATAAAATATTAAACATAACACTAAAGTACTATATCAAATTTATTGCAAATATTTTTTGTTATAATATTATTTCACCAATGTTAAAAGTTTTTCTTTATGTCTCCATAATTATTGTACGAAATTAAATTTCGAATAAATAACAAAAGAAAGCAGATTTGAAAAACATTACACTGAGGAAATAAAATTTAATATTTTGGATAAGGCTACTATTTATATAGAATCTGTGGAAACCGTTAAACAAGTCACGATAATTAACCAGATGGTTATTTAGTTATTAATAAGTTGTCTCAGTTGTAGTACACAAGGACCGCGGAACTTTGGCGCCCCCCCCCCCCACCAATGTAGTTTTAAGGTCGATAATTACAGATAATTAGTTCAAATGGTGCCTCGATTCGGTGACTCATTAATTTACGTTTAATAAAAGAACCAGTGTTACATTGGTAAATAGCCCTGACCATGATAAGTATGAATTCGATAAAAATGCGCTTAATTTTCACACAAACATCGTTACTTTTTTGTTGTTTGTTTTTATTTACGGTGATTCAAGGAATCAACAAGAGAGTTTGTTACTATTGCTTCTTACTCTACATCTTTTACATTATTGTGGTAACGTTTAAAAGTTTTTGAAAAAATTGTAACATAAACTTGAAAAAACCTACATGTAGATCTTTGTCATACGTAAAGTAAAAACAAGAAAATAATTTTTTTTTTAATACATTTTGACACTTTTTGTGTTTTTCAGTTTACATTGCTCATCTTTTAACTTAAACAGCTGATTAAATGTGAAGGCCTGATTCCATAACGCTATTAAATATAAAATGAAAATTTTACAAACGATACTACTGCCGAAATATTGGTTAAAGACGTCATTGGTCATCATGAATAATGAACATCATTACGAAGATTACGTACCTACTACTCATTCGTCACATAACCGAAAAAAACTATTGATTAAAATTCAGGTGTATGTAAAAGTAAAGATAACATCATGCCTGTAATCCTCGAAAAAGTAGGCAGGGTATTGTAGTACTCTGCCACAGTTCACCAATTAGGTGTATATCAGTATTTCTCTACACGTTTGGGGAATATATTTTTCCTAGCCATAATCATAATATTTAGAGGCGCGCTTCCTTATGTTGTCGTATTTCAAATAAAGCCTACTCAAAACACTAACGATGCTAATATAGTGTTATTATAGTGATAACAAATTATTTTATTGTTATAGATAACACATAACAATTGGTGTTACCACGTAACTCCTAGACGGCGTGTTTGAAAAACAATTGTAGTTTTATGCAAATTAGGAGCGCAATTGTATAGGTAGTTGCCAGCTGAGGGCTTAGCCAGTCGTTGTAATAAGATAAAATTATTAGTTAAAAAACAAAACTTTTATTTAAAAATGCTGTGTATCGATTCACATATATGTTATGTTTATTCCATTCCACTTAAACATTTCATAAATAATTTTAATGTTGAAAAGTAATTTAATTTTAGTTTTTAATGTCTCGATTTCACGTAATATGTGTAAATATTTTAAATTCTCAAATACTACAAAATAGAACAAGAAACGTAAATAAGAAGGGTTCATTATAACAACCGCAGTGATAATTTGTTATTAAATATAACAAATATAGGTCAATACTATTTATTAACAAATAATGTTCCCATAAATATCAAAAATTGAAATATATATATTTATTGAATTTTATTAACGTAAACATTTTTAACGTATCTTCACAATTACGCTTAACAATCACAAAACGCCTTACAATCACAATATTAACAATTTAACATAAACAAAAATAAAATTAATACTTATACGAAAAATATTACATGGCATATAACACATAAGCGCACTAAATAAACAAAACAAAAAAATTACGGTTCGTGACAATTTGCGCGCGAAATACATCTTAATGTTCGATATTTGAATTACACCCGTTAATAAACTTAAAGCCTACCTGAAGCGAGCGGGCACACACAAGCACAACACAACATACTGAGTATCACCACCGTCTCGTGCCTATTACACACCTATTAGACATTTCTTGATTACTTTATCCTCGTCAGACGTAACATTACGTATGTCGTAAGGCAAATCAATCCACGCCATGCTGCTGTTTGCTCGTGCACTGAGCCGGTCACCGGCCGATCATAGTTTTTAATGCGATCTATCTAGCTACCGATAACGTCGTGCACTTGATTTTGAGGCGGGCGATAACGAAGCAAAGTTCACTTTAGTCATTGTTTTGATATTTTCACATATGTATGTATGTATAAAAATGCCTTTTTTCACTTTTTTTTTGATAATATGTAATAATTATTTAATAATTATACAATATGTAATAACTATTTTATAAATGCAACAATGTTTATTTGTACAAAATCAATTATTCATTGAAAATTTTTAACAATCTAAAAAAAAAATTACTTCACGCCTGCAGTCCCCGAAGAGGTAGGCAGAGGAATGCAGAACACTCCCACGTTTCACCAGTTACTTTTACGTCCCACTATGGAAT
>DWTO01002616.1:0-13686 GCA_018244755.1 Jemadia pseudognetus
ACGAAAATATAACTTGTGAAACTTAGGATTGAACTACACTGCTCTGCCTATCTCTTCGGGGATTACAGGCCTGATGTTGAGTGTAAACATCCTCGACAATTCTCTCAACTACTGTTTAGACCTGTACATATCTTAGTATACCAGTCGACGCAATAATTAGTACATATTATGTCTTTATCAAGATGTTTAGAACTGTATTTCAAATCAATTAAGCCAATTAATTAAGGTTTGTGACACGCGGTACGGTTCGAAAACGCGCCGCGAAAGGCACGTGACGATGACGTCACCAGAAACCATAGTAAAGCAATTACAATGTACAAAAGCTTCAATTTCGAGCGCCATCAATTATCCCCTTTTTTCTACGAAATTAAAAAAATATTCCTTCTACGCCTTTTTTGACAGTAATTGAACTTTGCACGGTTAAAAAGATTGTGTCATTTTAACTGTTTCTGAATAATTAAATACACGGGTGTCAAAGCGTTTTTCTATAAACGTATCTTTAAATTTTTTGTCGACGTAACATATTTTAGGAATTTTGCAAGCTTCCGCAACCCGTCTAAATCTGCGTAAGAGGAGATTGATAAGCGTAAAAAAACCACATCACTTCTATAAAAATAGAAATATGTATTTAACACTGCCTATACCGTAAGAGAACCAGCGTGACGATATAATAATAAAAATAAGTTGAAAAATAGCCTTTGTTATATTTAAGTTCCAATCAAGATATTTCTTATGCGGAATATTAAAAGCAGTGTCATTACAAATCAAAAACCTATACTCAATTATGTTCGTGAAGGAATACTGCTATGAAAGGACGACGTTGTGATAATTTATTTTTGCATATAATGTTCGGAAACATTGCGACCAATATCAATTTCAAGTTTACCGTCTTGCATCTAGGAACATCGCAAGACGTTCCGAGAGCAATATCGATTTCGGCTTTCAGGCGAATTGCAGACACGTAAATTCTCAAAAGCTGACAAACTTTAAAACAAGATATTTTTCAGAATATACGAGTACTACGTTGTATTATGCTTCGACATTAAAATACACGTACAAAAAATATTCTAATAACGTTTGACTCGTATGTACAATATACGTGAAATATCTCATTTCTGTCATCATTTTCATCGTATCATTTCATGTTTACATCTCATGCTACCTCCTAGTATACTTATTACTTGACTACAACGCTCTAAGTGTGGTACTTACACTTATGCATGCACTACACTAATTTGAACTGGATTACCCGCAGAGTATATCTGTTATACGGCTTTCAAGTATTTCGACAAGGTTTAAAGACTTATTTCGTGCCATCGAATGAAACAAACCGATTAACGTGGCCACCGAAGCATGGAGAGGCTACTGGAAAATTGGTTTTGCTGATGACTAGTAACAGAGGCGAGTCCAGCGGGAATTGGTCAATATTGGAGAGATCGACGGCTTTGGAACAGCATGAACGCTACGAAAATGTCAGATGCAGTTATGTATGTATTTTAACAATTATTGTGCTTTTAGGGAACCACGATGCAAGTGAAACTTTTTTTTAGATTGTAGGTATTTAACTGACAATTTTCGGAAAATTATTCGATTTAGGGTTTTAAAATTGCTTCTTTAACCTTAACTTGACACTTGATAACGGAAATGATAACAGTAGAAAAGATATCTAACTGTGTATGTTTATCCCTGTAAGATCTTGTAACCCCTACTTTGGCTACACATACATAATATGTAAATAACATTACAATATTAAGTACAGCCCTCCACAACGGGTCTTCTGTTCAACTCCGGTGGTCCAGGGTTCAAATCACGGCGCGCAACTTTATCTTTATAAATTACTATGTGTATATACGTTTTGAAAACAAACAGCTTGCCGTAATGCTGTAGAAACACATCGTTAGGAAACATGCACATACATTAACTTTCTCCATAATGTATAAGTAAGGGATGCGAATTTGCTTAATCGTACTTGGTCAGCGTGGCAGACTGTGATCTTAATTCATCTCATTTTCAGATGGGAGCCGTGTGGCACAGTGGAACATGTATGTATGTGTAAGAATGTAAGCGTGTATGATTTGAAATATACGAGTATATTGCATCACGAGCACACATCCAAAGTACCTACTTGTTATTTGAAATGTTTCACAGTCTAGACATTCAAATTCGAAACATTTATTTAAACACAAGGTACACAATACAGACAGTAAACAAACGTTTTGGGCCACACAGACTGTGACCCAGACGGCTTCTAATTATCACTAAAACAACAGTGTATCATTGTTAAGATGAATGTACATATGGACATACACTGATATACACATGTGTATATATGCGTGCGAATGGGTCGTTACTTTCCCGAGGGAATAACGACCCATTAATGACTGAATTTATGGTAAGCAACGCTCTTATCTAGGTATGGATTCGAGTTGCAATGACCGTGTGATGCCAAGTTGATGACGCTTTGAATGTTAATAGAAAATATATAAGAATTAAGATTACATTAACAATGATTCGGACATATATAGCGAGTGGCTTATGAAAGAATGATATAACGAATACACATGCACCATGAGGTCGCAGGTGCCGGTAGAAGTCAGGACCTATCCTATGTCGACCAAATACATAGATCAGATACTGACAGATGAGAGTGGTAGTAATCAGAATGAATGCAGAAGATAAACATCAGGTAAGTAAGGATTGAGATATTTGGTACTCGATGCTCTCTGCCTACGTCATAAAGGAACTGGTGTAATGGTATGTTTGAAAATTACAATATTAATTATAAATATGATTGTATACATTTTACTTTAAGTTATAAAACTAAACAGTTTATACCTACTTGTATCCGTATACATAGTTTTCCTGATGAAGAATATATTTCTAACAATAACAATAAATATTCATAACTTCTTAAATAAATTTTAAAACTAAATGAACAAGTTCAGCACTATATGAAACTACGATACGAAAATATTTCTATATGGAAACGCACGATGGTTCAAACGAAATATTGAATAGGAATGAAGTATGCACACACCTATTAAAGTTCAAATGTAAATAGTAACATTTAAAATGATTTTTTATTCAAAAGAAAAATAAACAACGGATGTAATTTAAAACGGAGGAGAAATAGGTTAATGTGAAGCGCGAAGTGAAATGTTTGTATTGATTTTCTCTTTACGGGCTTATACATCTTCGCAACGCAACCGCCAAAAAACACTAATCAACATTCCCGTCGACAGAGAGATGAATCACAGATGGAGGCGGTAATGATGCGAAACGACCCAAATAATTATTTAAAGAAGCAAGGTTAAAAATATGCTCTTAAAGGTAAAGAGTCAATAACCCTCCATGCTACATATAAGGGGTCGTACTAAGAAATTGCCATTCGCATAACGTTTAGGCGTGTAAAAAATACATGCTTTCTGGTGACTAAGCGATGAGCGGTCAGCCGCGCGGTTAACCGCTAAAGCTAGCGATAGCTTTCGCGCTTCTGCGCTTAACCTCAAATATGTAGATTTACGTTACATACTCGTAGATATGCGATGCAAAACGATTCGTAGTGTAGATATTTCAATGCATACTTAGTTTTTATATAAACAAACGCAAGGTATACATATGGTTATTTTTTTACTAAACACGGACCTAACGGACCATTAAACTCTACAGTGACAAAATTGAATATAATTTAGTATACTTCTAGTATAATATACTTCTGTATTAAATGAAAATATAATTCACTGAACACAAAAATATCTGCCAAAATCCATTTCGCCGCATTGCACCGGCGGTAAGTTAAAAGCATTGGCCACTCGACTGCATCAGTAAACTAGGGGCAGCAAGTTGCATTATTGACTCCGTCCGCTCCGACGGAAATGCTCGTCCCACTTTATCGAATTGCCACCAATAGACACTGGTGACATATTAACTAGATAAATAACGTCAGACTGCAAAATGTGAGAATGTCATAGTGCATGACATTGGGATGTTGAGTAAGAGTATAGCTTATAAATATAAAACATAACATCACGCTTGTGATACCCGAAGAGTTGGGCAGTGACGGCAGAGTAGATGTACGTATACTCCGTCATTTTACCAGGTGCTCTTATATCCCATTATGCAATAAGGAGGGAACATGTTGCCGCACACCGGACACAAATCCAGACACCGAGCCAGTACTAGAAATTTAAAAGTAGTCAATATACAAAGTTTGCGTTGATAAATTTACTCGTACAAGTTGAGACCAACTGGTCTAGTAATCATAAGGAAGATGTTTACTAAACATCACAAGCAGAATAATTGATTACAATTTTTTTAATTACTCTTACTCTTACCATGCGGTGTGGTACTTTACCGGACAGGTAGAGAGCAAATGTCAATTGTATCTCCATCGTTTACAAACCTGGCGTGCTTCTGCTACATTCATCACTCACTTCGTACCTCGGGTTTTGCGAGACTTCCGACTCTCCCAGCAGTAAAAAAATCTTATTACATATTTCGGTGGATTTTAATTAAAAATTTATCTGTATGTTGTGCGAATGGACAGACGCAATAAACATTAAAACGCGCATCGTTGGACTACCCACATTTCATTATCGAGATCACTCGTCTGTGTGCTATATTATGATAGAAGTATTTGTTGAAACCGTTCTCAACAGACGCATAAAGTAGGATCTATAAAGTATTATATGATCCATAGAGGAAAATATAGTATAGCTCAGTCTTAATGATCTATTGATATGAAATACATATGTACTTCGGGCTTGCTATGAGGACACTTATACTGTTAATACACTTGTTTAAAACGTATATTTCGCCAGATTTCACAGGCTCTAGCGAACATTATGAACTTTATATTAAACAGGCAAATCATATCTTTAACTTCGTTTACCAGGGTACCGATCCCTGTATCCTCCAGTCGGAAGCAGAATCGTAAACCATTAAGGTTATCATTGCTGTTCAACAAATTTACCTACTTGCAATTTAAAAAAAGTTCAATTAGAAAAATGATAAAAAATTATCAGCCAATACAATATT
Organism: Jemadia pseudognetus; assembly: GCA_018244755.1. Classification (NCBI taxonomy): domain Eukaryota; kingdom Metazoa; phylum Arthropoda; class Insecta; order Lepidoptera; family Hesperiidae; genus Jemadia; species Jemadia pseudognetus. The sequence continues at coordinate 5,038 of DWTO01002616.1, forward strand.
ACAATTTATGTAACCATTAGCTCAATATTGTATAAAAGAATAATGAATTAAAAAAGTATACATATAATAATTACATAAACATATAGAAACAGTAACGCGCGTCAAAGTTTTACAATAGCTATAAGTACGTACAACACGTGGTCTTTGTTTGAAATAGAACACATGAGAAAATTACATCAAAACCAAGAACTTGCCTACTTACTCTTGGGAAACGCGCAAGTATGAAATAACTCGAGGTAACCAATAAAACTGTCTAAGCAACACTGTCGACCGACAACGAGCGAAGTTTGTTCTTTAACGTGTTCACCGACATTACAACAATGATTGTTGACTGTTAGGTTTTACAATAGATGTAACGATACAGTCTAGTCGTTTTGTCATTGTACATCAGCTTCTTATTGTATAATTACTATAGCCATATTCGTTATGGGACAGGTAGAGAACACGCGATTGATAAATATATTTTACCTTACGAACTTAATTATTAGTTTTGGTTACTCATAAAAGTAAGCGCTTTTTAATTAAATACAGATACGATGTTACCAGTGTACATTCCGTTGTACCAACATCACTCAATAAATAAGAATAAAAAACACGAAAATGCGAATACTGAAAAATGATACCCGCAAATAAAGTAGAAATACGACCATCAAATTTTAATTTTCAAAAACGATCCATCACTTCTGACCCATGAAGTTTTTATATCTTACTATAAAACTAAAAATTACGATAAAAATACCTTATTAAAACTATCAATTACACCAAATATACGACTTTAAATTTATTCAGTTATCTCATCAAAACAGCTGAAGCGATTTCTTTGAAGTGGGATATAATAGTTTGTTATATCAACCCCTAAAACAGTGAATTAAAGGATGGAAGGCTATACCTGCGGGGATTATTTAGTTCACTAACAAACGAAATCGTTTTCAACATCTTGTCTACAAAGGAAATTAATACTAGATTAAACGAATTAAAATGAACCATCGATTAATTATTATTTTATTAAACTGATATTGTAAATAAAATGAAGGTGACATTATAATATCTAAATGAAACACGTTCCAAGTTTAAAAACCAAACGTACGTCTATTGCAATTAAGAAAACATAGTCCCGAGGCACATTTATATTTACTAGACTAAAAAATTTCAGCACTCGCAAAAGACCGCTTTAAATTTAATTTTAAAAGCTTTTCTATGCTTTTAGTGAATTTCAGTAGTAGTTTTATTTTTGCAATACTGTGAATAAACATAAAAGCATTAGGTTTTAAACAGCTATTCATAATAGGTCATAGCGAAATAAAACTTATAGTTCTGAGAAGACGGATTGTAACGGGAAAGATATAATAAAATTCTCAGTACAGGAATATTGTACGTGCGCGACCTTATGAACAGTGACGGTTAACATTATTAATAATTGTCATCAGTTTCTTATCCGGGGCGACGATGGTACCATATAATCCAACTCCCCAGTAACCTGAATACAATTACCGTAATAATAAGTAGACCGGGTTTAGTGTTTCCATCTTTAGTAAGAGAGCTCCAAGACCCATGATTGGCAACCGTAAAAATGATATCAATACCACTGAGCTTTCGCTCGCAGAAACCAACCCGCAGTAATCCGAGAGATTAAACTGTACGATCCGTAACGCTCGCCGCTCCAACCGGGTCACCCAGTTCCCGACTAGTGGAGAAACCGGAAACGACAGAAGGATAATAATAATCGGGACAGCTGATGTGATTAAGTCTCTCGAACTCTCAAAACTGTTCCCTATATAATCATAAGAATGCGTTTCGAGTCACGTTAAATGGCCAATCGTTTGTATTTAGGCTTAGTAGTCATAGAAAGGTGACCTATAATAATATTATAAAATATGCATATTATAAAAATACGGTCTCATGTACGTATGACGTATATATCATATATATATGAACATATAAATTAAGTTTGTAAATATTTATCATAAATACTGCGAATAAATAAAATGAAATTTATTCGTAGGTTAATAAATAAACATATTATGTACATGTTAACAAAATGTAATAAGGATCAAAGAAAAAGATTATTAAATAAAAATAACATAAAACAACATATATATATAAAAAATAAATAGTTTACAATTACAAAAAAAAACAGTAATTATATATCTAAGTAGTCTAACACATAATAGTAAATCAATATAAAGGCAACACAGTGGAGATATTGAAAACACTAACTTTCTTTCGAAGAACTCCTATATAGAAAATTCTGGAAGCTGTGTAAGGAATAGACGGATTAAGGAATGCACGTCGTAATGCGCGTATAGTGTAGGTACAGCGACAACCGGGTCACCTACATGTGAAGGATGCGAGACACTCGAAACGATTATTGTAGAACAATGGCAAGGACTTGGAGGGGGTTTGGATTTAAAAGCTGCATAATATATGAAACCGGCGTGCGTGTATGAAGAAATTTATGTATTTACAAGAAACACACTAGATCTGTAAGGATAGATAAGGACAGAGCACCGCATGTCAAATGCTCTCGCTGCTTTCTGGATACCCTGCAAGCGACCTAATGGGATGGTATAATAAAGATAATAATATTATGAGTAACATGTCGTCTTCTGTCCCCATACATCACAATAGTAGCGGGGGGTATCGCGTATCTGGTGCCGTGCTGTATCGCGACAGTAGTTACAAAAACGCATTACGTGGGCAGTACTGTACGATGCGCAACTTAATCGCTGCAAAACGACGCCGTGAGCCACCGGCTAAGTAATTATTGCAATATTTTAAAATCTTAATATTTTTTGTACCAACGGCTTTTATTTAGAAGAATCAATAATAGAAGCTTGTATTATTGATTCTACAGACTGAGACTAGATAAATATTGTGTAATATTCTGTAGCATAATTAACAGGGATGCGGTAGTACTTAAACCGAATATTAACAGAGTTTAATTAGAGCTTCGGCTCCGCTTTAATAAGGCGCCTTCCTTGAATAACATTTGCTAATATTTTTACAAAAAGTTTGACTTAATATTGTGGGTCGAAACTCTAAACGCGAATGAGAACAAAATACTTCGTATTAGATAATCTTAATTAAAGTCACACGTGTTGAATCGTACACAAGCTATATAATAACATAGAGTTGTAATAAATTTGTTTGTATTTATGTATCCGTATTTATGTCTTTGAGTAGACATCCCTAAAATTGAATCGCAGTAAATAACTTCACAGCTCGATTTATGTTATATATTGGGACGACGCACGTGTATGTGTCGTAGGTATATGTCACGGAAGATTATAAAATCGGGCATGTTACGAAATGCCTGATTTTTTCTATACTTAATGAGAATGATAAACATGCGCCGGTTACAAGTAGCCATGGCAGGCAATAGATATTGACACTCGAATTTCAACAGGCCTGTATTATTACTAAGCATGTTGATAGTATCACGTAGTTCACTAGTAATAATATCTCGAGACAGCTTCACACACGTGCGTCTCTGATTTCAATTTAGGCAAATGCCGTTATGTGCTCAGCAACTCATAAAAATAGACGTGATTAACTTCAATATAATTTACCAAACACTTTATAATTTTAGTCAGACACAGAACGACCAGTCTCGGTCATCGCTAAAATAGTTTCCCTGAATTTCAGTTTTACCAACCACAGGAACGACAGGGCCAAACAATGAAATAACAGATTCGAAATTTGGAATACCACATAATATCTATTTCAATATATCACCACTGTATGCAATGCACAAACGGATACGACCCAATTTATGGACGAAACGATCGCTATAAACAATACATCCGATGTTTTAAGTTCGGATCGACTTCAGTAGAATCGTCCGAACGACGCTTCGGGATTGGCGTCGCGCTCGTAAAGTAGGTATTTTAAAACGCTATCCGAACTAACCGATTGTTGTTCTTCTTTTTGTCGTATAAATTGCAATTCGAACAAGAAAATTTTAATAACATCATAAACTACATAGTTTTCATATTTATGAGGCACTAAAATATAACGGCAGCGTCTGAAACCTGAAAGCGTTATAGATAGCTTTGGAATTTTCAACTTGCCATCCTGTGTGATTAGAGCCAATTGTGTGATGTGAGCTTTCAAATAGACGCAATGTTTACATCAATGTACTTAAGGCATTAAGTTGCTGAGAAAACTGAATCAAAGTTTATTTTTATATAATTTGTTGTTGTTGTATATGTATTGTGTTGTTGTTGTACCTACAAGTATGGTAATATATTAGCACGAGATTAAGCCAATGATAAGACTGAAAGAATTTTAATGGTATAGCTTCTCACGCAGTGTCGAGCACGCGGAAATGTGAATAACGAATTAATAAACACCACACTAACCCACTTAGCGAATATCGAACTGCACAGTTGCGCAAAGTTACTGGATTGAATTCAGTTTTAAACATATACACACATACATACTACATACATACAAACAAACACATGCATACATATATACATATATATTACGGTCACATGGAAAAGAAACCCATCTGAAGGAAAACATTCCTACGATCGTTCCGGGTAAGACTGTACTAGTATCTTATACTATTTACATAGTGATAGAAACTAAAACGCCTTGAAGTTATCAATAATATTCTTCAACCTCTAGCACCTGAACATGAAGGTAGACTAGGACTTTAATTCTATTCATTTAAATAATCATGAGTCGATAACGTAGGTGACTCTTGAAGCATAAGTTCAGAGCAGGACTTCGTATAAACACATGAACATTGAAATATTTATAACGTACAATACTCGTATAACAGTCTACAAGCAATTCCTATGCCATAACTTGATAAAAAAATTATACATTATTATTAAAAATCGATTGCCAACATCGGAGTAACCAATTGTCAAGTCCAGACTGATAGTTGGAAGTCTAGACTGCGAAGTAATACGCTCGGAAAATAACAACGATGTCCCGAACAAACACAGCTGTCGCTTTGTTTGGAAATGGAAACGCCGTTTCGCATAAAATTGAAAAATATTGTTACCTAATTCAATATGTAAATTGCTTATTTCATTATATTTTTTTGACTATTATTTCTTTATGCCAGCTCCCTCCCTTACTGAGTAGGCAGAGAGCACCGTGTGCTGAATACCTCTCCTTATAGATGTGACGTTTTTCTTCGACAATCTACTTGGGACAATGTAATAATAATAACAATATTCAAACATAAGACCATTTCGTATTCGATGAATGAACACTTTACAATACAAAAAGATTCTATATGAAGCAATTACGCGTTACAAGCTGCGTGAGTACGGTCAAACAAAGAGAACTACGTCTAAATGTTCAAATCGCAAAACAATTTGTAGGTGACGCGGCTAAATTTGATACTGACGCAGCATCGTCGCCCGCTGCTAATGACAACTGACAGACACGTCGATACTGAGCGCAGCGCCAGACAGACTGTACCGTCAGCATATTTGCAACGTGAGCATGTCCTCGGTTTAAATATGTATCAAAATTTTACCTCCATGTACGTTCTATAATACATTATCGGGAGTACATACATTAATCATTTTATTCATTTGTTGAACTGTAATTGAACACTGCAATATGCACTAGATTATTGCGACCGTGTTTGCGAGATGCGAGCACGAGCGTCCAACTACAGCGACCGAGCGTAATAATATACCATTGTTGGTATGCAATTTGTAAAAAAATAACATAACGCCTATAATTCTCGAAGAGGTATACAGATGAGTGTGACACATTCCTACGTTTCACGAGTTGCGTTTACGTCACATTGTGGAATAGGTGATGAGCCTATTGCCATACACCGGGCACAAATCTCAACTCCGAGCCACTGTTAGAAAATCTACATAAAAAAATGCAATAGTGTCCAACATGGGCCTCGAACCCAGAACCTCCCGATCAGCGTTAGCGCTTGCAACCAACACGAACAACAAGGCAATGAACGACACCGACCAACAATACAATTGCCAATATATGTTGGTAAACCTACACTGCACGTTATATACTTTGTTAATAAGTTATTGCATCTTGATATCAATCCTCTGTAACTCTAAACAACCGCAAGAAACGTTTCGCTGCCAAAGGCTATAATATGTGTGTAAATAGTATTTTTTATTGTAATTGGTATATTGGTAGTATTCATGTTATAAGTTACCTACACTAAACTTTTACATTAACATGTAAAAGTTATAATATTTGCGCGTTACGCCTTTGTGTTTACGTTTGTTGTTTAGGTATCATAAAGAAAGTACAAACAAAAATTTTAAAACAATCCCAGATCCAGATATAATACAAAATCTCATGCACAAACACCATTTAAACGATAATCAATAAAAACTATAATATACATTGACTTGTTTATTATGTTTATTTAATTTGCTTGAAAAATTAATGAATAGTTTTAAAATGCTTAGTAAAATTACATTCGGGACTATCATAGAATAGATAATACTGTTGTAATATATACGATCTACGTAAATGAGATTAATAATTTTTAAGTTAAAGAGCTTTTCTACAGAAACATTACAGATGTATATCTAAGTGCTGTTTAGCAACAAGGGAGCAGACAAACGTCCATATCATCAGGCATTCGGGTAAAATATAAACCATGCGTATACTTCTAACCTAAGTTGAAATTAGTACATTATAAACGAAACTAAAAAAAAAACAAAAGTGCCTACACATACAAGTAGAACATGACATTGAAGTAAAACACTTACCAATCTGATAGTAACACCGACATATTAGCAACAAAAACACAATCCAAGATATCACTATAGGACCGTCTTGCACCAGTAACAATTCCATTTCTCCGATAACAATACCAGTTCATTCAGGACAGGACCGCAACGTGGTATATTCACGCGGCGAACAGGGCCAGCCAAACGATATGTTACGATAATTGTTATTTAACTAACTTCTCGTCAAAACGTGGGGCAGTCAGGAAGGGACCGCTCTGTCTCCACCGAGCCGAATGTACACAAATTGCATGTGGGTAGCGCGGGTCGGTGTATTCGCCTGACACTAAAGATATGCGAACGCCGATCGCTAGGCCGCTTGGCACAAGAGCAAAGCCGACGTCCAACGTTTGAAGAAAAAGTCGTTTAATTAACCCCGCACAAAGAAAATTCAACGTGTATTTTTATCAACATGAAACACAAGAATGTCATTTTAAATTATTTTTTAATATTTTTTTTTATTATTTATTATTCACAGTCGTCTTATACAATTCAAACTATATGACAACTAAATAATTACATTTAGTTGGTTGATTGATATAATCGACTTTACACCACTAAAGAAATCACAGCGGGAACCACCAAAAATAAAAAAAATGTTCTATTAGCGCCAAAGGCCGCTAGAAATCCCGATAGGATAATTGATGAGATAAGCGCGCGCAACGAACCCGCGCACCCGACTGACCTGCGCCCGCGCACGCGACCGTTCAACATGTGTCGACGGCACAATACACTCGTAAGTGATAACGAAAATAAAACACACCTCCCAAGGAGTAAAATGAACAAAACTATCCGGTTCCAAAGCAGCCCCGTCTGTGATTAACGTAGAATTCGACATCGAATAGGAGTCAATGAACGAATGAACTGGTGGAATGAACGAGAGCATAATGTACGTGACCTGCAAAATACTCACGGGACGAAATTCCAAACTATCATTAACGTTCCCTTGGGTTCGCACACGACAAAGCCACCGCAATAATTTCACATCTTTGTCGTGTTACAAGAGTGTGACCGGGCAAAGTTGATAATTTTGCTTTGCGAGACCGCATTGGTTTAATAAATAACAAGACTCGGCGCATTAGATCTTGTCCGCTTAACTTCGACACTAACCAAAGTTTTAAACGTATATTACATAACAATAAAAAGTTTATATTTTCATTCAATATGTGACAATTTAAATTGTAACATCTTTGGTAGTTTTATATTTAATTTTAATAAAATTTCTGTAACTATTGTAATAAAGTTAGTACAAATTTTTTCTTTTCAGGAAAAAACTATTGGGATTATAATTATTTTAGCAATATTTCACAATACACAATCAAGTCTCACTATTTATTATTCATTGCCAAGCGAAATAGTATAAGGAAACACTAAATATTTACAAATTATTAATGTGCAATATACTGCTTCAGTTGACATTTTCCACCTTGATATTTGCCGGGCGTATTTAGAGAACTTACAATGACATATCTCATTATGGACTTGGCTGTTTTTCATTTGCTTAAAATCTTTGAAATATATTATAATATTTTTAAGGCGCAGATCGTAATGACAATTGAATACGAATATACGAAACGTAAAATATCCAAGTGGAGTGTATTTCATTATTAAAATCGACTTGAAGAATGTCGCAGAAGTTACGTAAAGTTTGTAAACAATGTTTGCGACCTTTCTAGCAGTTTTGATTGTTAGTTATCCTTATAATACATATAAGCCTTTTACATAAAGCCTTCACAAGAATGTATAAACTAAGTATAGTAATAATCCTTTGATACGTACAAATGAAATCTGTGTCCAGTGTTTTGCCTGCAATTCGTACGTATCTAATGTACAAAACTTTTAAAATACTTAAGATGTTTTGAAATGAAATTCTGTCTGAAAGGTCCGATATTAATATAAAAAATGA
>DWTO01002617.1:0-13683 GCA_018244755.1 Jemadia pseudognetus
CGTCTTCAACATCGGACTAAGAGGCTGATGATGTCACACTATCAACTGCATACAACTTCTCATACTTTTATTCATTCATTTGTAATCTATATCACGCATATTTCTAACAAATGATTAAGAGCATTACGAAGTTCGGTTTAATTCTATTGTAAACTTTGAACATTTGCTTTCTGATTTTGAAGGTAGGCGAACATATTTAACTACAAACTGGTCCCAAATCAATTTTATAAGTATGTAATAAGATGGATCAAACTGATTTTATTAAAACCTAACACATAACCAAACCCAAGACCGCCTGAAACATGACTGTGCCTTGTGGTGAGTCTCAATGGGCAGTGCTCACCTGGTAGGACTTCCCGCACACATGACACAAGTTGTCCTTTTTCTCCTTGTTAGTGTGTATGTTCTGCATGTGGACATACAGAGTCGTGTGGCATTTGAAAGCCTGCAACCAATCAAAGTTGGGACGTGAACAAAAGGGAAATTATTAGTTATCAATATACTAAAGTAATGTCACGTCTCTAATCCCCGAAGATATAGGTGAGCAAAAACATGGATATTATGGTAATTATCAATATAGGTACTGATGTAACATCACATCTCCAATCCCCGAAGATATAGGTAAGCAGAGCAGTGTAATACACTCCCATGTTTCATCAGTTACGTTTACGTCTCATTACCCATAGTATCCTACTGCAGTAGGGGATAAACCTACTGCCACACACCAGGCACAATTCTACAATTTTAGTAGTTACAGAGCATTTCCAGCTAGAAAACCCAACATGTCTGGCCCAACCTGGGTCCGAAGTCCTGGACCTCCTCTAGCTCAGCAGCCATGTTTGCAACCATTACACCAATGAGACAGTTACAATTTCTATATTACCTTTCCACATAATATATATGACAGACATATGAAACACCCAGTGCCCAGCAGTCAGTCAGCGCACAGAGAGTACTCACATTGTTGCAGACCTGACAGCGGTATTTGACCTTCTTGAGGTGCTCCCAGTCGATGTGGTCCCGCAGACGTGTCTTGTCCACAAACTTCTTTCCGCATTCGTTACACATGAAACTAAAAACTACAGTTTACACACATATAAAATTCATATCAGATAACCCATATGTATAGCATCTAGTCAATTACATAGCCCTCAAAAAATTCCTATTTATTTATAACATTTGAATCCTAACAACTTTTATCTATTGTTTAATATAATTAGCGATACGTATTAACGCATTTTACACACAATACCTATTTTATATGTCAAAGCAAAAACGATACAAACTTTACATATACGTCAAAGCAAAATATGTACACACATACAAGAAAGCAACAATGTTAAAGCACAATTTATACATACATACAAAAAAACTATTATTATTAGCGTCACGTCAGGTCACTAGGCGGGGGGGGGGGGGAGCAGAGTGTCGAATATGTGTACGGTTAGAGACAAGGAAACATCACGCAGCGCTCACTTGTAGTCGCTCTCGGGCACGTGGCGGCGCGAGATGCGCAGGTGCTGGCGGTACGTGGCCACCGACGCGAAGCTCTTGTCGCACTTGGCGCAGTGCAGCTCGCCCGTGTCGCGCGCCTGCGCACCCGAGCGGCGCACGGAGGAGTGGTACACTCCCACGCGTCACCGATTATACATCCCAGCATGCAATATGAGGTTAGTGTGTTGTCACACTCTGGGCAAAAACCTTATACCCTGAGCTAGTTCTAGTAATTTCAAGTTAGAAAAACCCAATAACCGAGGCTCAAACCCGGGACTTCTTAATCAGTAGTCGAGGTGGTCAATATTACATTTATCGATGTGTCCCTGCACGGTATAATACCTTGTGAGTCCTCATGTGTCGCCCGAGGTTCGACTTCCACTGGTACACTCTGCCGCACCTTGGACAGGGGTATCTGTTCTGTCCTTTATGTAGTACACTACAACAAATGATAAGCACATTGCTAACTAACAGTTACATATATAAAATTTGGAAGCACTTCTGTACAATTGTATTTCAATTAGTTTTATAAAAACACCCCCTATCCACTCCCTCCACTGAGCGCAATTGTTTTCAAAATTTGATTCAAGACTGAATTTCGTGTGGGATCATTCTAATGATATAGATTTAAGTAGTATATTCTTTCATGAACATGCAACAAATGGATTAGACAAGTTTTCTATAAAAGACTCCCTGCTTTTGTGGTGACCATAATACCAACAGGACTAAAGGACATAGTTTGCTATGTCCGTAGTGTACATTAAAAGGAGTCTCTTGACATTAGAAGATCTGTTTTGCAGTTGCGTTCGGGGAAAATAAGTACATAAGACAATTCACAAGGATAAGTCCGATAACAAAGCCTAAACTTACTTCCTGTGGTATCTGTAGGTCTTCCGCGAGCTGAAGGTCTTCCCGCAGTCGGCGCACGTGGGCCGCTCGGGCAGCACCTCCGCGCTGCGCGGCCGCCGCTTCGCCTTGCTCACACTCGCCACCTTGGCCTCCTAACCACATGCATGCACACATATAAACCTTACTAACTTCAGCATCTACAGTCCAAATTCCCCAGCAAGCCCAGCGCAGGGATTATGGACAATGACACCCATTTGAAACACCCATATCCAGCGTTAAACTGAAACAGGCTGTTAAAGGTGATGATAACAATACAAGACCATAATATCAACATCATATAGTCAGCAGTAACTCTTTCTTTTCAAATGGCGCTGAGAATTTTTCTCCTGGCCATCGTAACTCAAATAGTATCTGAATGTATGGACAATATTTATAATCAACCCTTTAATGGACATATGTAAAGCCCTAAAGAAATATTTTCAGTGTTACAGGATTACATAAAGTACACATTATGAGAGCTTTTAAGACTACACCAAACAGTCACATGTACCATCAACACAGAGTAGAATGTGTCACGAAATTCATTCCATGAATCATGTAATTCATTACAAAGAAACCCACCGTCTCCATTTCCACATCAGAATGTTTCACTTCAGAGTTACACACATCTTCCATGGCAACATCCATATCTCCAACAGCCTCTCTATCACTGCCTCCATCGGACAGGGGAAGCTCTATTGTGGTCTCAATTTTCTCATTTATCACCTTATTCTTTAACTTAACCTTTTTCTTAACTTTCCTCTTGTGGGGCTGAAAAGATATAAAAGAAAATATTTCTATATAATACAGATACATTATGACACAATATAATTTCACATTATTGTGTCACATGTAGGTTTCGTTTTATTAATGACCTGCTTCATTTTATCTTTCTTGTCCCTCTTGTCCTTTTTAACACTGCCACTCTTCTCAAACTCCAACTGGTACACAAATGTTTCCGGTTCATTGTGAACATCTTCCTTCTCACTTTTAACATCCGCTAACAGGTCCACTGGCTCCTCTTTGATATCAACTGGGTAACATATACTGTGTATTGAATGTATTTGAAGGTTTGGTGACTTCGCTTGAGGGGGGTTTATGGAATCCTGAAATATTAGAGCTGAATAATGAAGTTACTTTTTGCTTAGCTATTTACAATACATGAGTGTATATTCGGAAAGCATAAGTCATATTATGGTGCTAGTTAATATGTGGGTATAGGACATGAATATATCATAATACCAGGTCATTTACAAGATAGGCAGATAGCACCTAGTGCCAAATACATTATTACAGATGAAAAGTGCTTTGACGTTCATCATTCATTCATATATATGACATCATGTACATATGTACATGTATTGTCCTGCTATTGTAATAGCCAACTTGAAGTCCCCTTTCATTGCATAGTAAAGTCACTGGAGTGTGATTTTCCATTTCAAGTTACATTAAATGTGGTTTGAGAACAATTATTGTTTCCATTGTAATATCTGGTCTGATATATAGCATAAGAAAATTTGTACTCAATATGAGAAATATTGCAATATTTTTATAGAATTCTTACAAATACTCTATTGTGTTTACAAAACACATAGAAAACAATCATATTCTGTTAGATTGACAAACAATGACTGTTAATCACCAAATAGAACATCAATCTATGTAGTGATAGATTTGTGAAGTTTTTAAAGATCATATGAGACCAAAATATGTTGAGGTACATAGCGTAGAAGCAGGAAAGTGCTACTAACAGTGTATTATTAATTTATGACATGGTGTTGTTAGGCTATCTATAATTTTGTTCTAATAACTTCTATTCTTAATCTTCTTAATCAACATTAATAGTTTTTGAATATAATGGGAAGTTTAACTTTACCTGATGCAAATAATCCAGAAGCTCTGTATAACATTTTTGCACCTGGAGTTTGAAACGCTGGAACCTCTTCAGTAGGGCTTGGCACTCCCAACAGATGTGCATAGATAGTTTCAGAGGGCTGTCTGTAACCTGAATTTGTTAGATTTATTTCTAAGTAATTGGTGGACAAACTACAAAGCGTGTATCGATAAAGTTATGCAAAGTCAGGAAGAATAACTTAGTAATCTAAGCCACTATAAATATGCTCCAAAAATTGTAAGTGAATTGACAATCATTCATTCTTTTTAAAAACATCTTATTGAATAAAGCGTCGGAAATGAATATTCGTGGGATTTGTATCACCATTTTTTTCACAAAAACATTTTTAGAAAGGCAGCAAAGCTATGTGCAGCAAAACTTGTAAAATGGTATTTTAGACACAAATTTATAATTAAACATTATTAAATACCCATTTCACAGCCTCAAATTACAATCATTCGTCGGACAAAGACAATAATAAACGCATGCTTAATTCAATCTTACTGATATTTCGTGTAAAATCTGTTCATAAACATTACACAGCCCGGTGTCGTTCAGTAAATACAGATTTCTTCCCGAACAGAAGCACGCTGTGCACAAAGTGTCCATTTTTAGCATTAATTATCACGTCCCATTTGTATTTTAATATTTAATAAACACATTTCGTACGATTTTATAGTTTTATGTTAGTTTTTATTCTGTAACAAATGTACAGTTTGCAAGACAAGCCAAAAAAGCCAAGCGTCGTCTTCTCACGCTGTCACTCACACTTTAATATAGTTTGACGTATCGTTTGAAGTCTGCGATTCTGTGACGTAACAGAAGCTGCTGAAAAGTTTTATGAAGCTTGTCGGAAAAATACTTATGGAAATTTTTGTATATTAGATATTCTTATAATTACGTCCTATTATTCCTTTATATTATTATTATACTTGTATAATGTAATAAAGGCATATTATTCATTGTTCAAGTGAACTTTGTCCATATATAGGTGTCTTAATTTTAATATATTATGGGTGTCTTAATTTTTTTTAATATGGTGTATATGAGAGGAACGTCGCCGAGCGGTGGCTATGTATGAGAAACTACGAATACATATTGCCGCCGCATCCTAGTCATTGTTTTTCCAAATGTCTGTGAGGTTCACATGTAAATATATAATTGAATCTGAGAAACCAAATTTCAAGTCTATCATTTTACAGTATTATATATATATCACAATGAAATTTATTGTCTGTATGTGAATTTTGCAATTTTTTGTATTTATGAATATCGTTATTTCTTTCGATAACACCTATCAGTATCAGTAGATGTAACAAAGTTTAATCAAAGCATATAATCTTAGAGTACTTGTATGTATGCTACGCTCTGTTATGAGTGTCGATGTATACCATGCATTTACATATATGTTATACATTTGCCCGATTTCATGGATATGATGAGAGTAGCTCTAGTATAAGTACCGTGAAATACCTCAATGAAACAAAAATGTACTTATAAATAAATTTATTTTTAATACTACATAAGTAACATAGACTCGTTCAAATAGCAATACAAGTTAGCTGGCTACACCCTTATCTTTATCCTTACTTTTCTTTTTCTTCTTTTTTTTCTTTATTGTATCGGGTTGCTTACTCACGTCATTGTATTTTAATAGCATCTTATACATCTTCAAAAGCTGCTTAGCGTCTTTTTTCATTTCATTTGTTACCGTGTCTTTTACGGCTTTATCTGTTTTATCTGTAATATTTTCTTCATTTGTTGGTGAGGAAACATCATTCTGCTTTTCGTCAGTATCATCAATGATACTTGCCCTTACATTTTCAATAATTACTGGTTCCTTGACTGGATCGACATACTTTGTAGACGCCTCTAAAGTATTGTAATGTTGTATCGATCCTTCAATAAGTTTATTAGGAACTATTTGATCTTCTTTTTTATTTGTTTTAGATTCTGTCTTCGATTCTTGTAACTTCTTTTTGAGACATAAATTTTTCTTTCTCATAGCGTTCAAAATATTTGCAGTACTCAAAACCTCTCTTACTTTCGTACTTTTTAAATACCTGTCTTTCCATGAAACGCCTGCTAGGTTATCAGCATCTAGTTCTTCTTCTTTATCAAAAACTCTATCTCTTCCTACCTCATCCACATCAATAGATCTGACCCTTCCTATTTCATCTATTTTAGCCGAAAGAGCTTTTATTTCTTCTGTCGTGGGTTCTTCAGATATTGATATTTCTTCTACTTCGTAACATGAGGAGTCGTCTGATAGTTCCAATATTTCGTCAAGATTATCATCCAAATCCGTGTTACTTACAATATCTGACTTATCAGCAGTGCTTGTCACAGTTTGTTTTAATTTATCAACATTGTTTATATCTGCTGTTATTACAATGTTTTTTTGAGAATCATCTTCATTTTCACGCTCTTTCCTTACTTCTGGTGTTAACATAAGTTCGCCAGTTCCAGTATATTTTGCTTCATTCATTGTTTCAGTATAAAAGTTCTGGTCACAGTTCTTGCGAAAATCCTTACTTTTCTTAGATTTCTTCCCTTTCCTGGACTTCTTTTCCTTTTTCTTCTTTGTCTGTCTCTTGTCTTCATCGTCGGAAATACATACTACCTCTGTTTGTAATTGACTCTCTTCAACCTCAGAGCTATCTCTATCTGAGAGTTCTCCTTCAGATTTCTCATTTATTATGTTTGCTTTAAAAATTTCTCCTTCATCTTCTATAGCTTTATTACTATTTTTCTCTATATCAGCGTCTTTATCAATTATATCTACATCTGCATTTGAGTTCGAACTATAATTACTATGTATTGATATTTCGGTATCTATTTGTGCATTGCTTTCCAATATGTCTTTTATTTTCACTTCTACAATTTTAGTACTTATTTCTTTATCCTTTTCCCCATCTGCAGCTATTTCATCCCTTTTCATTTCTTGAGCTTCAGCTTTTTTATGTTCTTCTACATTCTCTGCTATTTTCGTATTTGCATCAATAGTTTGTTTATCGACATCGCACACTTCTAATGGTACATCTATTATTTCTATGGTATTGTTCGTTTTCGTTGATTCAGTATTATTTTTGTCTATTACAATTACACCACTGTTTTTCTCCGTATCTGTCTCTACATTGCTGGAAAACTGTTTTTCAGGTGTCGCATTGTTGGTATAAGTATCATTGTTAAAAGATTTACTGTTTGAGTCAGTTTTTTCTAAATCACATATTAAATTATTGTCCATTGGTTTTACTTTTTCAACAACTTTATGAGTTTCTTCTTTTGTTTCAGTACTTCTAGTGCTGGAAATTTTGACTGTCCTGTTTTCTTTATTCTTGACTAAATCTTTTTTACTACTTTTACGAACTTTTTCGTCTCCAGTGTCAGAATCTTCACAAGAATCTTCAGTATCACATGACATTTCAAATGTTTTCTCTTCTAAACCTTCTAACAAATCCAGTTTCTCTGTATCTGACAATTGCAAAGTTATTTCATCGTGATCAATACCTTCTTCGTCCTTTTTCTTATTTTTTTTCTTCTTCTTTTTCTTATCTTTATTCTTGCCTTTATCCATAGTGTCTTTAGATAAATCGTGTACAGTTGTTTCGACGACTCTATTGGTGCAGCTTATTGTATGTTTTGAAACCGCGGCTGGTTTTTTCGCCTCTGGAGTACTACTATCTGTTTCTGTTACATTTTTTTTATTGCCACATTTATTGCTTTCCACAACTACAGGTGTATGACTAGTTATATCTTTTTCCACAACTTTATCAGTACTTTTTGTACTAGGATTAATATTCCTTTTCAGTTTGATCTTTCTAGAAGTAATCGTTTGAGGCACTGTTATAATGAGATCATTAACTTTCTTAGTTACAGTTTTTGTATTTTCAGATACATCACCAGTTCCATTTTCATTCTCATTCTGAGAGGCAGCTACTCTATCTGTAATTTAATATTTTTAATTAATACAACAGACATAATTTATATAAATATATGTGTAACACATTCAAGTATAGAACATGTATACAGCTTGTCCGGCGGTACAACCATGACACTTATTTCTACCTTGACACAATTGTTACCACAACAATTTGTGTTTCGCTCTGAAGTATATGGTCGCCATGTATACTTTAACCAGTGTTTCTTAACCTGTGGTCCGTGGACCAATGGGGTTCCGCGAGTTTGTGTATGGGGGTCCACCGTCCTATCTATGGACATTGAATTAATAAAGAAATACCAGCAAGTCTCCTAATCTTTACGGGGATCAAACCAAGACTGACCAACTGACATTAACCCATATATTATCAATTTAGTTGTAAAAAAGCAACATCAACCTTCACATTAGCACCTACAGTATTTTTATTAAAAACCATTTTTTTTTCAGTTCTAAAATATACTATCCTAAATTTATTCCTATGTTTTTATTAAGGGGGTCCTTGAAACTGTGCTTGATTTTCTAGGGGTCCAAGAACAGAAAAAAGTTAAGAAATACTGCTATAAACAACCATCTCAATCCTCAGAAGCAGCAACTCTTCTATACTTTGAACAGGACAAATATTAACTATTACTAGCTATTCTTATACTAACAATATCAACAACGCCTAACTGCCGTGATCAATTCATTAAATTAGCACTAGTAGTAATCTTATTATTCTCACCACCTATTCCATAGTGGGACGTAAACGTAACTGGTGAAACATGGGTGTGTACTACAATCCTCTGCCTACCTCTTCAGCGATAACAGGCGTGATGTTACGTTAATCTTATTAACAACCTATTCTAACTATACATCATAATACTAAATCGAAGTTCTTCAATGTTCATGGAAGAAAGCAGTCACTTGTAACTGACAGTCAATCTTTTGAATTGTTCAAGATTTGATCCTTGAAGCCATTGATTTTTGTAATGTAATAGAGCTTTTGGATTTCAATTTAACTTCTCCACAAACCAAATAATTTTAATCGACTTTATAGGCATACTGTTGGGTGCTGTCCTGAGGTACTCCTGTTATAACATAACATCTAGTGGTCATTGTGACTGTTAACTTCATTTTTAATGAAGTAACAGTATTACTAGTCATGGTAGCCAAACGAAACTTTAATGTAGAACACACCATTAAACTGCTTTATTGGTGAAGAAACTATAGGCCATAAACACAGCCCTATTAAAATAAGTAACAATTTCCATATTCTCACCTTCCAATTCTTGGACATTGGGCTTCTCATCTTCACTGCTGATCTCCACAACCTCAGCAGTCTCCTCTTTTATCTCCACCTCGTCATCTGAAGTGTTGCCTGTCACTGTCTCTATGGGCTCTCCCGTTGACACTGGTAAGACAAAGATGAGTGGAAAGATTTTTTTACCCAGTGATTCATGATATAAGTTCATAAGTGCCACCATTTCACCAAAATTCTATGTAAAGTATGTATAATTGGATGTGCTGCAATCTGGCTATATATACATAGCTCTATTATACATGCATAGGCTGACTGAGCAAGTTTATAAAAATAATACAGCACCCTAATATTACTGGAGGAGATAATATTGATAACAATATTTTAGGAGAAGCTACATACAGCCAACGGATCTTAAACTAAGCACAACCTATACAGTGGCAACTGACAAACTGGCTGACAAACAATACAATGTATTCTAGGTACTCAACAGATAATTATGCCTTCAAACAAAGAATATTCAAGCTAATCTTATACAAGTATTTGTTCTGGGTGAGAATTGAACTGGGTGAATTGCTGTGTGTGAATACACCACTGGTACCTGTTGTAATTTATTTCTCTTCGATCCCCAGTCCGAGTGGGGATTATCAGCATAAACCCTGCAATGGACCCAATGAAAGCAATGGATGTAGGCCAATGATTATGCGGATCTGGTGTAAATTACCTTCTCAACCATTTATGGCTGTAAACAATTAACCTTTGCCACCAATTTTCACTGTGTTTATTATGTATGCAATTAGCTTGGTATATTGACATTTGTAATATGTATAATCCAAATGTTTGGTGGGTAGACAAAAAGAAAGAGATTTTAGTTGTTAGTTTTAGTTGTTAGTCTCCCGTAGTTGTAGCTGACTTGTTGTGGGCCATAAAAAGAGTTGTGGTGAAATATTTAACATATAAATGTGTGCCTTTTTATCTTTGAAATATTACTAATTAAGTGTGACAAGTTTGCAACAATACAGATGTAAAACCTCACTCACCAGCTAAGGCCTGTTCTTTCTGCAGTTGTGCCCTTATTGCCCTAGCCCTGGCCTGCAGCTCCAATAGCTCCAGCATCGTCAGACCGGCCCTCCGCGACTTGTCCTCCTGCTCCCTGTCCTTGTCCACATTCTCCTTGGATTTCTTTTTCTTGGACTTCGACTTTGAATGGTGTTTGTGCTAAGAATAAAAATGTGCCATAAAAAATTGGTTTTGAAAATAATATTGGAAAACATTAGTGTTTTAAAAGAAAGAGGCATGATGCACTCTTAATCCACTTTCATATAGTGGTTTTATTAGCTTAGCCTGAACTATGGTTAGGTACAAAATATTCCTATTGTCTAAGAGATAATTGAATAACTATATTATAACTGTACTGTCCAAACAAACTTGCTACATACTCATATACTAAAATGTGACATCACACCTGTAATTGCTGTGCTAGGTATAGTGCATACACCTCCATTTCACCAGTTATGTTTACATCCCACTATGGAGTACAGGGTAACCTAATGCCATGCACCAAACACAAATTCAAGCTCTGAACTACCTAACAGACATTTTAATTATAAATTCTAAATTACAAATATCCAATACTCAACCCGGGATTCAAATGTCATTTATTCAAAATTGGTTCCTTAGAACACTTTTTGTAGATTGAAGATGCCTCGCTATGGAGAAGAAGCGGCAAAAGAAATTCAAACCTGAAATGTCTTGATCAGCTGTCTCGTTTGCAACCACTCAAACAAGCTGGCAGTCACTTACATATAAATAAACTTAACAGCATATTTATGCTCAGATAACTGTATTGGAAATGAAGGTTCAGAACAGTACAGTTTAAAAGTTATTAAAGATAAACAAAAAACATTTTGTTTCTGGATATTCTGATTACCACAAAGGAGACTGTCTAGTTTAGGATCAAATGGATGTAAGATGACCCATTATATTATTCTTTTATCTCGCACAAGACTGGTTTAACCAAGGTCTACAGAAAACAGTTACCTTTTTTGATTTCTTTGAACTAACTTGACTGAGGATCTCGTCATCAGAGGAAATACTGTCCAAAGATATAGTCTCCAGCATATCAGGAGATGACTCGCTGGACGATTCTGTGTCCGAAGGTGGCTCAGCACCATCGAGAATAGCGCAGAGTCGTTTGGAGCTTATACCCAGCAGCTGGAATTAAAAACAAATTGTGATCTTCTCTTGTTTCTTATGATGAAAATTCATTGACAATGAAGTTTTATAAAAGTATATGGAAAGTCGCACATTTCTTATAGGAAAATTACCTCTTCCATACACAGCTCCTGTAGGTCACTGATATTAATATGTCGCACACATTCTGGGGCCATTTCCTTTAGCTCTTTAGGTTTGAGGATAGTAAAGACCTGATGCATAAGTTCGACTCGATCGTGGATGTAGTAGGCTAAATCATGCTCCTTCTGGCTGGAGGCCCGTGAAGTTGACGTATCAGAGGTTTCTTGTTTTACCTTGTGTCTCTTTGATCTTTTCATTTCCAATTATTTTTAAGAAATTACAACTTTTTAAACTTTATAGTACTTTAAACACTATTTTGCAGCCATCAGATAATATTCTATTAATTTACACAAACAAGACCATACTTTCTATTCAAATATAAACTTGTTAATCTTAAATCGGTCGGATTATCTATATAAGGTGCTGTCATATTTGACGTTTAACAGATTAAAAGTTGCGTTTCGAAACTTTGTGAACTTATATTGACATTTAGTATTCTATTTTTAAAATAAAAGAGAGAACTAGAAATAAATTAGTTTAAAAATATTATTTTGACAAAACTGACAAGCACTTCTATATTTCTACACTTCTACATTTCGTATTTCGCTCGGTCGTAATGTGGCTGAAATAAATTATCCGTCGAAGGACAAAATGCCAGTGGACGTGATTTTGAGCGCGTGCTTGGATCAAGCCCTCCAGGCGGCGTTTAAATCGTTCTTGATGCATTTTTGTCCAAAAGTCTCGGCTTTGTTTCCCCCCATACATATAAATAAATACTTAGATACAAATACATTAAGTCTAGGAAACTATAAAAAAGATTTACTTGATATATTTGGAAGTATCTGACTAATCAGAAAGGTTTTAAAACTGGCGCGCAAAGATCAAGAAAAAAATGGCCGTCGATATTTTGTATCAAAGTGATTCATTCATAGTTGTAAACAAGCCATACGATATGTACATCAACTCTGATGACGAAAACGAAAAGGTATGTTCATTATGAATATTTGTAATAATTCAGTTTATGATTTTGTAATAGCACATAATATAAGGTTAGGTTTTTATTACAAGTTTTTTTAAAATTATTAGTTTGTAGCATTGATTTCAATTTTAGGTTTATTTATAAAAAAAATTAACAGCTTTTATTATTTTTATATAAATATGTTTTTGGATTCGTAGCATAATATTTAAAATTGCTATAATATATGAACGAAAGCGGTACATGTTCCACACGTAGCGTTTGCAGTGGTGGATTTACCAACAGGCTGAGTAGGTTTGAGCCTAAGGCGGCAGATTTTTGCGGCCGAATTTTTTTGCTACGTCATAGAAAAAAAAATTGCATAACGATTTTCTGATGTCTTACAGATAAACGTTTGTAACAAAATTTTCAGTAATTATAATTATAATATAGCAAATTTTTGGATTAAAAAATAATATAAGACATGACAATTATGTAGGCAAAAGGGCGGCAAAAACTATACAACCTGTATCTTGAACATTTATCAATCGACCACTGGCGTTTAGGTACATTATGGCTATACCCTTATTCTGAGAATGTCTCACAATGGAATAATAAATAGGATAATGATTTATTGTAATGAAATACTGTCTTAGGTTTCACTTTGTACAATAAAATTATAATAAACATTTGCCCAGTTGCAATATCGTATCGTGATTATAGTAGATCAGTACATTGAATTAGTAATAGACACAGATTCTTAAGATCATTGCACACTACCTACACATAATCTTGACCGCTTGCAGGTGTTGGACACCCGACAAAGAATTCTCCTTATAATATCTCAATCAAGTATCAACTTGAGTGAGTAATGCAATATGTATTATTTAAGATAATTACTTAAAACCTGTGAAAACTATTTGGCACTCGGTGCTCTCTGCCTACCCCGCAAGGGACCTGGCGTGATGATATGTATGTAC
>DWTO01002618.1:0-13682 GCA_018244755.1 Jemadia pseudognetus
TGCTTTTCATTTATGATTTATAAAAACGTAACTTCACAGTTGTAATCACCGGAGAGGTAGGCAGAGGGATGTAGTATATTTCCTTAATATCCACTATGTAGTAGTCTATTGCCAAACACCAGGCATATTTCCATCATTTACCCAAAATTTTTGAATTAATTCTACAGAAGTACGTAGGGTCTGCAAATAAAGACACATTCATCAGTTGATGCTTTCTGCCTACGCTGTACGGGATCTGGCGTGACGTTGTACAGGTATATTCTGAATTATATATAATACTTCAAAGATCTTCCTTATATTTCTACAAGTAAGTGTACACTTGTCTGTTTTTGAACAGGTAATTAAAACTTTCATAGGCTCACTCAAGCTGTGGAATATTTTTTTAATAAATTGGAATGCTCTCGAAATATCGGGTTCCTTTTAATTGAAAAAGCCTTTCAGATTCTATTGTTTAGAAATACTCCGATAGATTTTGATTAATTCAGTAAAATACGTTCCAACAAATTTGGTTAAATACGCAGTCGTAAATTAATTTATTTATAAGAACTTAAGCTAAATCTTCATCTTTAGCATACATATACGAGTACATACACTCACGAATTAATGTATACGAACCATCAGAATCGTCTTCCTCATGTAGGACCATCATAACTTAGCAATTATTTAAGTACGTGACTAAGTAAATTCATACATTATATATAATTGTGTATGCATGAGTCCTAGAACGCACTTACTGTACGTACTGTACCTATTATAAAATAACAAAAGTTTTAAGTTCAGTTTCCTACTAAATAGAATACCTATAGATTTTCTTATTTTCGTCTTCCTCTTCGTGAACGAAGTTCTAAGTGAACTTAGTTTAATTAGTTTAATATGTTTCGTTTATTATTATATTGTCATATATCATACCAAAGATTGTTTGTGCCCAAACGCCCACGGAGATTTGTGTTTTTGCTTTTCTCCGACTCTTCAATCGTTCCGCTGTTGTAACATGGGTCTCCTCTCGGAACGTTTGTGTCAATTATTATTATTAAGAAAATAATGCGTACACACAGTATGATCAATATATTAGTTGAGTGTTTGGAGAGCGACAGAGCAGTAACTATTCTCGTCAGTGTACCTAAATAAAGAATTATATATCATTATACCTCCTTACCATAAAAGTTTTGCCTTGAAACGCATCCTCAAAATTACAGACTTCCTTTTATTTAAAAGCGATACTTTTATAGACAAATTTTATGCTTATTTAAACATCCAGCCGTCTAACTTTAAATAAGGTAAATAAATTATTTATACAAGCCTAATAAAAGAGGCCTAAATTAAATGAAATAAAAAATATTCCATGCATAATAATAAGAGGAAAACATACTAAAAATACCTCTCTAGTAATATGCTTTTGGAATACAAATGTAGAGAATAACATTAGTATCCTCAAATTATAAGCGCAGTGTAAACACTGGATAATGGTTATAGTTGTCCTCCATAAATGAAAATACCACATCGAATTTCGAAATTAAATTTGTGGCTGAACTTGAACCTCACAACAGAACTACGGTTTGGTATGTTCCATGGACGAACACAAAGGCTGCAATGCTTGTACGAACAAGTTCTCAGTTAATTAAAGCGAAATAACTATTGTAGTGTGTGTTCTGTGCAGTTGTACCACTCATTTGTTGCCGCAACGCAAACAGACAGCAAGGAGGGGCGCGGGGATAATATTCTGGAGCAATACAAATCTTAATTATAAGTAAACGACAATGTTTTATGTACAAGAAATAAAACCATCGCGTAATTATTATTTATTAAAATAACAATTATGCTCTGTAAAATTTGTTTCATTGTTTCTAAAAGTGGTTCATTTAATTTAAACAATACTGTTCTAAATTCAAATATTTGTTATGTGTCGCGAATGAACTAAAGTATTTAATTCTTACTTGAATCGCTTGCGTTTGTAAAGTGAGGATATTTTTGTACGTATCCCAATGTACAATCTTTGCCTTCGGAGCTTATTGGGAAAAAGGGTAGGGACGAGTAAAAAGGGCCTATAAGGATTTTTGGTGACAAAAATATAAAATAATAATTCAATGAATAAGAAAAAATACAGATACAGAACGGTGCAATACTATAACAGAGTACCGAGTAAATCACAGTAAATAATAAATTCAAGCTGTTAGAAATGAAAACAACGCTCTGTATTTGTTTGCGTAAATTATTATTTCGTAATAATCTTCCGTGTGGAGCGGGCAAAGGGCTTTAAGCTCATATGGCCACGGCCTTGATCTGTTCTCATTTAATAGCTTTGTGCTTTGCGCATAGTAATTATGAACGTTCGTGTAATGTTGTTTATCTATATAATATACATAAAATAAAATAGTAAGTACCTGAGACAAATGTGTACATGAAAATAATAATTACTGCGTGTTTTGTGTAGGCGTGATTCGACTACATGGGGATAGATTCTGAAAGGGAGTGTCTTTATTACGTTACGTAACATCACACCTGTCAGAAGCGTCGAGATAGGCAGAGGAATGTAGTAGGTACACTCTCACCGTTCACCAGTTACGTGTACGTCCCAATATATATATCTCGCTATGGAATCGGTGGTGAGCATTTTCATATTTCCAGACTCCAAACCACTACTAGAAAATCTAAGTTAGAGAATTCCAGTAGTGCCAGATCAGGGATTTGAACCCAGGACCTCCCGATCGGCAGCCACACTTGCTACCAACACGACCAACGAGGCAGTCACCGAAGCAGTTGAGGCAGCTACTCGTACATAATGCAATTTTTTAAAATTTTGTTTTGGTATCTTTTTTATTATGCTGTATTGTTATAGTATTGCTAGTAGAGGTCTGTTTAAACATATCCTAGTTATGAGTAGCTCAGGTCCATTTGATCTGAAAAATTGGGTAAATCTGGATGTGAAAATGAAATTATTCTGGAAGGCGGTTGGACCGTCACTGATAGGCAGGTTTCCTAGACGTTAGCGATATATGACTATTTATATCAATACATGGTACTAACATATTATAGACAATTATTTGAGTTATTATGGAACTATTACAAGATTGCATTGATTGTAGAAAAGCTGGGGTAGGAAATAAAGGACGTGCCGATTTTAATAATTCTTTAAAAAACGTGCATCATAGTGCAGGATGAGATCAAAATGACCCGGAGAAATAATCAGAGTGGTCGAGAAAAGTGCCAATGAATTAATAACGGTCGAATTTTAACGATCAGTCGAAATCCGCACCAACACTGGGACTTGACTCCATTATGCAGCATATCTGCAAATTGCCGGTCGGGTTAAATTCGTTTCCACGCCGTTATTACCCGAGTTACCGTTGATTGATTGATTAACATGCAATCATTGGATTTTGATTTTAAATTGGATTTATTGGAAAATACGATTCTACTTAAAAAGTCAATTTGTAATTGATCACAAACGTGTTCTCATTTCTGTTTATAATTTTTTATCAAATGAACTTCTCTCTGCTGCTCTTACAGATTAAAAATCAATTTTTGCTTCAACAGATTCAGTTAGTAAAATCGCTGTTGAAAACGAAATGTATGGTTTAGTATCGTAGAGATGAAAGTCTTAGAATTTTAATCGTTGGCTTTTGATAGAAACATTTTGATAGACGGTATACAATGTAGCAGGGTTGTAATCTAAGTAAAATATTATAACATTAAAATCTACAATAAAATTTACTCCATTTCAGAAAACTCGTCTTTGACGCCGTCGTACGAGGTTATTGTCGTTCCAAAGAATTCATAAAATTGATTTGGTAGAGTAATTCAATCTATATTTACATGGAAAGAGAATTCAACAAATTAATATTTAAAGTTTTTATATGTTAAAGAAGTGATTTTAATAATATTTAAGCAAAGACATACATATAAACAAGAACTATTTAACAATATCTTACACAAGTGACTTTATATTTATTGCGTGTCAAATTGCGATAGTGCGGCACTTCGATCAATCATGAGACAATAAATCAAAAACAAAACAAAATAATCAATAAATCGTCATGAAGCCAAGTGATCGTTCGTAGCATGTTTGGCAATCATGGTAAGCCTATTCACCTGGCATTATCCGGTATTAACTGATTGCTAACGTTGAGTGAGCGTGGTACACAAATTAATTAGTTTTCCGTTGATATTAGTGTTATGTGTGCGCCTTTATCACAATAGGACAATCAGAGAATCATACATTATTTTAAACTTATCACGTAATAAAGATTTTTTTAGGTCGTAGTCTGCAATGAATACCTAATGCAATTATGCAAAGTGCACACGAGAATTGTGCAGGTAACTCACGGTGTTTTCCAGAGAGAGAGGAACATGAAAGATTTCAACCCGGGATACCCCGCAGTTCGCATACTATAAAAAGTTATACATCAATAAGCCTATAGATAATTAAGAGCACAAAGCTAGACCGTATCTGATCGATGTGAGGCCAGACACTATGAATAGCCTCGAGTGCTCTCCGCTGAAGGCTGTCCACTGGCCTTTTTATTGATTATCACGTGTTAAATTTTAAAGGGGAAATATTTGAAATTTTACCATTGACTTTCAAATATGGAATTATTACTAGGCGCCTATTTATGTAAGTAAACTACTGGTGACTTTTTTCTGCGACCTTAGGGAGTTTGATAAGCAGCCTGTGAAGGTTTTTAAGGTAATTGTTTGTGTGATCTGTGAAAGCAATGACAACCTGGTGGTCTGAAATTCTGCTTTGAGCCAGGAGCCGGAGCCGGATTCAGATCCTGGCGTACACCTCTTTACAAGATATGCGAGTTAAGATTAAACATTGCTCGCTATAACGGCGGAGGAAAACATCATAAGGATACATGTACACCTCAAAGTTCTCAAAGAAATCTTTTCCTCCAAGGCGTGTGAAGTCCGCCAGCCAACCCACATCGTGTTAGCGTGGCAAGACTATGGTCCTAACCATTTCGTACTGAGAGGAGCTCCATTATTAATATGGGGTTTCAGACGTATGTATTTGTTTCATTTCAGATATACGAGTAGGTTGCATATGAGGATGTATTTAACTTTAAAAGTTGCGTTTTTCAATTTGTTTCTTAACTATAAATAAAATTGAATTATGTTATCTAAATAATCAACAATATGAATTAAAGTTCTAAGAACATAATGATTCTTATGTGTAATTTTATCAATTAATTTTCAAAACATTGTTATTATTATTACTTTGGACTAAGTTACAGAACTCTTGAAATATAATCGATTTGGGACGTAAGCGAAATACAATGCCTTGTGGTAATGACTGGAATTCGATACTTTCGTACGAAAAACCATCGATTAATATTCGAGAATCTTAGATTTACGATCAAATTTGTAATTCCAAAATTCAACTTAGAATTTGTACGATATTTCAGCGATGAAATGCTTCTTAACACAACTTAGACAATAACTTTTATATAGAGACCTATTAAACTTTATTCACATACAAAACTACTTACAACTGCCTGCCTTTTAGAGGACTATAGATCTGATGTTACTTTTTTAAAAGTTAGCTTGTTATAACAATGATTACAAAAATAATATTACATTACAGATATACATTAATATGTACATACGATTCATACATACATATCTTCACGCCAGGTGAACGGGGTAGGCAGAGACCACAGAGTATCAAATAATATATAAAATATATTTAATCTAATAATAGTATTCAAGTTCCTGTTATAGAGTTCAAAGTATCTAAAAATTACTTCAAAGATCAAATTAGATCAAGATCAACTTTTAAAGCCATGAGAAGACTGAGTGAAAAGTTTTCTTTCTTCCCTAGTAACAGATAAGCCGCAGCTAATATAATCGTACGAGTGTCAGTAAAAAACATGAGCATGAAGCCGACGTGTAACTTAACATATTATTATCGTATGGGAAATTTAGAAGCATTAGTTAGGCATTCAATTATTTTATATCACCCGGTTGTCTCGGGAAGATATATGCGTTCAATTTCCTTTGCAATCTCAATACTTAATCACGGATAACACTCAGGATCTAATTTGTAATGTGATTGAAGTCGTCTTGAATTAATTGTGACTGATTGAAGCTTATATTGAGCTTCAGTCCTATTGACGAAACTAAAGTGGTTCAACTAGGATTCGGGCTTTGAGCACTTATAGTTGGAAGGACTTGGTCTACCCAATGCTTTACGTTAGTTTCGTAAATTTTAAAATACGTATTGTATCATGTGTCGGTAATATTTTTTGACCACGTAAAAATCTAGCAAAAGAAGCGAAAAGTAAGAGAGAGTAACCCATCTATTTATTAACATTTAATATAGTTATTTGTAAATAAAACAAATTTACCTAGCGGCATTTCCACATATGGATATTTGTACCCAGACTAAACAAAGCCTGTGCTATGTAACAAAACGGATGAAGAACTCATATCGTACTATTAACATATAAATATAATTTTCTTTCTACACACAAAACAAATACGTGTGATCATCTTACAAATATATAAATTCCGGACGGAAATCGAGCCTACAACTCAAGTGTCAGTAGTCGCTCTAACCACCAGACCAACAGGCTAATAAAAGAAGAAGCCTGCATTTGTACATATATATTTTATACAACATTGAACGTCACGATAAAAATACACAGCCTATCTCACGTGATGTAATAGAAAAAAGACGATTAATCTGGTGTCAACTTTCTGCTGGCTCATGTTTTGTAAAAAGTTGAATTTTCTATACAGCCACTTTTAATATTGATGACCGAGGGCAGCTCTACAATGGAATATATATTTTAAAAAGGAATCTTGTCACAAATTAATGACTGCAGCCTAGTAAATTCTTAGGTAGTTATTTGTTAAGTACACAAATTTAAATAATTTGAAGAATTTTAAAAGCCTTGATGTAGCTCAGTGGCATAGAAACCAACCCCGCGCCCAGATAAATAATTTTCCCATCATCGTGTTCCATATCGGGGCGAAGTAATAATATATTCCTCAATCTCGTGTGGGATATACTCGTAGAGAGTCATAAGAGGCGAATAAGCCCGGCGCTAGCAGAACGCGGTAACACGTGTCTTGTCTAGGCACAGTTAAATTCGCTGGCCGACTTTGGACAGCAGCCTAGGCGGTGCAACAAGCTGTGCTATGGGATGCCCAACTATGGGCATAATCCCTCGGAGGAGGCCTATATATATATAGAGGAAATAATTTTAAAATACTTCAAGGTACTTTTCACAGTTCATTTTCATACGTATTTTGTGACAGCTATGTATAATTAAATATTTAACTCAAAAAGTTTTATATCACCATCAGTGGTACTCTTATTTAAACTTCAGATTGTGTTAGGGACAATCAAGGCAAAACTACGTGAGTACATCTAATTAAAACTAGCTTCCATTGCTCGGAAAGGGGTGAGCTTAAAACTACATAGAGACAAGTCTAGATTTAGAGAGTAATCCGCACTTATACATAGTTCTGCCGTCCTTAGCTCAGTAACTAGACGGAACCAGCTTTCAAAAATCGACGAATCGACAAGAGACATTTGTATTCATAGCTTTATTTTCATTAGTATGAAATCCGTGTTCATAACCGTGTAATAAACGTTAATTTATTTAGGTATGTGTTTTTGAGCAATTATTATTGGAGCTATTATGATGAGCCTCAAACAACTCCAGGCTGAAAAACTTGTAAGAAATGGGTAGCTCCTTGAAACCACTATAATGACAATTGGCAATTTCGGAGAATGTTAAAGAATGGTATATATTAAAATATGTGTTGGTAAATCTTAGCGAAGTTTTGTGGATTTTCGTAATGCAGTCATTGATAATACATTAATTGTATGTGTTATTGCATCAGTGAGTTCCCCAATGCCAACATGCACGTCCAATTTGTAGATCATCTACATACAAATGATACGAACAGTCAATTATAGATGTGATAGAGTTGATATACAACGAAAACAGAAATAGAAAAAGTATACCCCCTTGCGGTACGCCAACGCTGTCATCCTATTCAGAGCACTCCTCCTCGAATCCAATTGATTGTTGGCGATCGCGAAGATAAGATGTAAATCACGTCAGGGCAGTTGGAGTGCATTTAATATAGAATAGGAAGGTGAGGAGTTTTTCTTGATCGACTGTGTTGAAAGCATTTGGAAATTAAATCAGTACCACTATTGTGACTAGTCTATTGTATATACCTAGTTGAATATCATCGGCGACTTTGATAAGCGATGTAGTGATACTGTGATCACGCCGAAAGCCATACTGGTATGTCCTCAGTAGGTTATGTTTACTAACAAAATATGAGAGTACACATGTATTTTTCTTACAATATTTTCCTTCCCTGTTATAAGAAGTGATGTTTTTGATTGTTATTTTTATCGGTAATTCTGATATTGGTGATATATCCATCAATGACATTATTAATCCATTTAAGTATCAAATCGTGCGCACGAATGTACGTTGGGTGAGATAGTTCTGACAGATTCACTCGATGTAAAACGAGAAACATTTTGATTTAAAGAAAACGAAAATCTGGGCATATTGTGTTTTAATGAGGTTAACTAAGAGGTAGACCCACAATGTTCCAGTTTATAATGTCCTGAAGGTAGATAGAATAGTCCACGTCTGCTACAAGTGTCGATCTTATAAAGTGGTTTTTGGAAGTTTTATTAAAAAAGTAACACGTTACTTTTTTAAATTACATCACGATGTAGTCAAATAAATATATACGTCAATTAAATCCGTATATGATTTAATAATGTACAGGTATATAGAGGTATAAAGAATAGACATTGTCGAGAATAAAATTAGTCATTGTATCAATGTACTTGGTCTTTGATGTTTAAAGAACATTCCTTGTACCTTGTTCCCTTGTATCTGTTTTTTGTGACTTTCATTTGTCTTCCGATTCTTTCAAACAGAAATTAAACTTACTTTGTCAACAGAAGAATAAAAGCGCTTATTGTATTACATATCACCAGATGTACGTCATGTCACGTCACGTCACGTCGTGCAGTGACATGTGTTCGTAAAACACGACGTTTCCTTGTACTTTATGGTATTATTACTTTTTTTGTATACATTTGATTTAACATGCTGTGAATATGAAAAATCATCATCAGAGTTATTTTAATGAGCGCAATCTGCAGCTGGATGTGGTTTTTTGTGTTTCAACTATTTATTTAACAATTCTATTGCATTAATTGCATTAATAAATTTAAAAATAAAAATAAATAAGTTTTTCAATGAGTACCAAAAACAAAGACAAGCTGAGCTTTAAAATAATAGATGTTGTTGGAAGCACTTGTGAATGTTGTATCATAAATTCACCATCGACAATCCCTTTTCATCGTTTCATCAACCCTTTTTATCGTTTCACTTTTAGACACGGGTTTTCTCGCCTTAGGTAACGATTATTTTCGAGAATTTTGAAGTGTTCATATTTCCTCACGAGAATATTTTCCTTCACCATTGTAGCGAGTAATATTTATGGTACAATGCACATTTGTTTATTAAGAGTTGCATGCCAGGATTTATATCCAAGACACCTTGAATTGTCTTCACACTCAGGTACGTTTTAAAATTCAGAAGAGATTATTACGGGTACGGTAGATTCTAGTCAATTATGTGTATACATTTCTAGATACCTCAATAGGAAAAATAAGCATTCACACAATCATAGAATAAAATATTTTCTCTTACCTAACCATACGAGCCGACACAATGCTATATTAACCAAGTTTGCTGAGGAAGCGTCCTAGTTAATGCGCTTCAATCTAAGGTTCCGTATACACTGGTTATTCCGCTGAAGAGGGATTTATTTACATAAATACATGTTCCACTTTCGTATTTAAAATGCGTGATAGGTGTTAAGTATAATTGTATTATTAAAAGACCGCCTAAAATTGTTTTACGTTTTAAAAAACGCTATAAAGGTCAACGATTTTACTATTTATCAAGAGTTTTTCATGTTGAAAAAGTGGATATTTTATGTAGATGAAAACGCTTTTTACCTGTACGTCATTTATTCTCTCACGTTCACTTCATTCTTAAATCGTATACGAGTATACTCAGTCTACGTTACACTTTAACTTACGCATTGCAAATACTTTTCAAATATATTTGACAGGTTTATGGGCAGGTTGACAGGTATTATCTGTTAGGGTAGATAAATTGGCATTCGCTTCTTTCTGCAAATCTCGTAAGGCCTGACATGAGGTCCTGACATGAGCCAGGTATTCCCATAAATTTATATTTGACGGACACTGGGTCACGTTTTTTTTTTAATTTTTATGTTATTCATTGTTATTAGTAATTATTAGCAGTGGTTCGGAGTCTAGATATGTGCCCCATGCATGGCAATAGGCTCACCACCTATTCCATAGTGGGACGTAAACGTAACTAGTGAATCGTGGAAGTGTTCTGCATTCTTCTGCCTACCTCTTCGAGGATTACAGGCGTGAAGTTACGATACAAACGGAAAATCCTTAAATATTTTTGTACCAAAGTTCTAATTAGGGTAGATTAACGGAACTGGTAAATGAGTTTTATCAAGTTACTGTCCAATGTGGCTGAAGTCCGATGAACACATACGAATGTGGTATATCCAGCAGATGTTGGTGGCACAATTCGTGACAAGCCGTTCACGTGACACATGGTTATCGACCGACTAAAACATATATAACTAAGTACTAAGTTTTGGTAGATAGTTTCTTTGGGATCACAAGTTTGAAGTTTATAAACTCTGTAACTGTTATAAGATTTCTAGTTGGAAAATATTATCTTGGAATAACACATGTAGCGAACTCGATAGTATTAATTATTCAGCATGTAAACTTTGGATTTCTAGGGTATTCAAATACCTATATTTATGAAATGCTGTGTTTGTGTAGTGATTTAGTTTGCTGTTCTCCATTTGGTTTTATTTAATATTTTTATTATATACATTTGATTATATACCTAATATTAGATATTACGACCTTCATATTGGAGTTCATTAATATGTACAAAGAAGGTTATCGAGTACTGGGCGAACGTTAATAATTCTGATATTAAACCGTCACATATTGTGGTGAAACATCAACAGTAGAAGGGCCAAAGGTTTGATAATGTTTTTTTAAACCTTACATTCTTTCTCAATTCATATTATACTACGCACTATGCCGCTCTATATTTTATGCTTATTTCAACGAATTTCTAGTGAATTTCGTCTCTATCTAGAGACTTTGTAACTTTTCGATACATATTTGTAAAATCTGTAAATGTTTTTTTAGAACTTTATGTAACTTTCATATGATCAAAACAACCCAATTATAAAATTCAACTTAATACATATAGCCATAAGATTTGTTTTATAACGACAGAAAATCATTGATTCGTTAAGGTAGCTTATTGATTTGTTTATTTTAAGAAATCTCAACTCTACTGTGTGCGGGATGAATGAAGGCGCGTCGGGAGTCTAGAGCTAGAGGGGCTGAAGAGGCACGTGAGTGTGATTGTGTCTTGAACTTAGTTTATTCGTATAAGACACAAGTTTGACACTTTGTGTTCACTGAGGGGAGGCACGTCGAACTGTCTGGGTTTTCATCACCTGCAGGCCGACAGATACAACTTATATAATATAAGACGTCCTTAGGTGGAATAGATAAGACGCATTATTTGTGTTATACAGAAGCATTTGTAGAATTCCTTAAACAGAGAAGCTTTGTTTTGGAATTTTCAAAAAAAGGGTTTTATACAGTTCGTTTCGACAGCAATACGAAATGATATCTCGTGACAAGTAGCTGATGGTGCACAGACGACGGCTTATAAATACGTAATTGTGAAGAAACCACTATTTTAATTGTACGTCTTCGACGTTTATTTTCATTTCTTACATACCATACGTACACACGTATTACTGTTAAAAAAGACATTTTTTGCCTAAGGTCTATTTACGTAACGAATGAAAGCCAGATGTGAAATTCTAAAAGCCTTTGTCATTTAACCATCTTTTGTATGCTGTGGCATGAATTGTGAAATGAGAAGGCGAATTTTTTTTAACATATCTATAATGATTAATGGGGGGCATAGAGGCTTGTTAATTCAATTCCCAGTTCATCAAACTTATAAAATCGGAATTGTATGAATAATTATTATTCCTATTAGCTCACACGATACAGGAAATGTATAACCTATAGGTACTTACAAGTAAATTGGAAAATATGCATGAGATGAATGTACAAATCATAAAGATTATAATTATAACTCTTCAATGACCGATCGCCATGTCTTTTCCACGTTGTATATTTCGTATTAAATAATCGTTTGTTGGTACATATCGGCAAATCGTATGTATTATTTATAATTATTTCTCCTGACAACATTTGCTGATAATATTTACGCGAACATAAAGTGATTACAATACACAGATGAATGAAGACAGCCAGTATTAGGTGACAAATTCTCTGTCGATACTTTGGATCAAGTAATATTTCATAATGTTTATAATAATAACGTAGTTGCAGTTAAGGGTTTGATAATAACATCGAATAAACCTGAAGCCAAACTAATAAAATAAAACCTTCAGAATTCTCGCTCTTTGAAACATCAATTTCTCATTAGGATTGCATCTAGATAAGTCTGCGGACTAGAAAGATCTATTATCTTGATTTTGCTAAATACTGAATTTTGTAGCTTTTTAATGTACGTTCATATCCATATACACCTATTTTGTATAAGGGTACGCGGATAACAGAAATTTTAACCAATCGCTGTTTTGACATACTCGTACTTCGAATCCTCTACACTCATCTTAGTATTCATATACGAGTATATTATGCCCGTCAATATATTATGCCGTCCGTATTTTTCTTCTGTTTCTCAAAATAGTGGATATCTTCAAAGAACAAGTAGTTTCAAAAATTCAACTAAGCATCTATAATTAAGGCTGCTTAAGGGTTAAGCCTTAAGCGTAAGGGCTTAAGGGTGGCTGCTGTATATATCAGAGTAAAAACGTGGGAGTGTACTACATTTCTCCGCCTACCTCTTCGAGGACTATAGGCGTGATGTTACGTAATACCGTCAAATATACTGCTTGAATCTAAAACCGACTAGAACAAAATTTTCAAACATATTCAAATAAGTACGTAGTTTGTTGTAAGTTATAAGGCTTGTTCTCCTATAAATCTGCTCATTCAGGACGACCTATCGGTCCCGATCTCATGATCAGCGAGTAAGGGACATTTTCTTATACAATATTTTAAATATATCACGCGAAATTACGTCACGCGTTCCAATTTACAGAAATTTCATTTGTAACTACTTTAGCCACAGTTTTATATTAAGTATGTTGTTTAGATAAAATATACGGCCGTAATTGGTTGTCAGAATTATTATATATGACGTATCTTTGTAAATTTTAATGCTGTGAAATGTATAGATATAAAAATTGTAAAAATTAAGGAATGAATCTAGCTTTCACATTTTATTCATGAAAGTAATATAAAATATTCTAAACTTTTAATATACAAAATTATATGAGTTTTCTTACAATATTGTATGAATTATAGAAAGTAGCATTTTATTTATCCCTACTGAATAAATTTTTAAGGAATGCTTTCGTCAGAGAATTCTTTGTAATTTTCTCTGAGGCACTTGTAATCTGTTTTCACGCAGTTAGTAAGCGAGATGAGCTATAGC
>DWTO01002619.1:0-13682 GCA_018244755.1 Jemadia pseudognetus
CTACATCCTAGGTGGACACACTATCGTTTTTCACAGAGCGTTGATGTAACCATCGACTATTCCGAGACATCATACTGCTATGCATAATAAATAAAGAAGGCTGTATAACAACAAAATCGATTCAAGTAAATGAATCCATTGTTGTCGAGTATTAAATATATATATAAGGGTGTTATTAAAAGAAGTTTTAGATATTATTGAACAATTATATAGCAAAATCAATTTTGTTTATATTGAATTTAGTTTGTTTACGGACATCCGCCCCCTCATTGTTAACCTACAGACCGACTCATTTTATTTTGGGTCCGTCTTCCTTGTTTAACAACCGGTGCCTCCATTGTACAATACAAGTTATGCCTAAAACAGTGTTTTGTTTATATAATAATAGAACCCACGCTTGTGCTTGACACGTATTCATTCGCTAGACTAGTGTTTAAAATTTCAATGCTATGCTTATATTTTTGACATAGTTACTTACAAAGTTTTAAAATGTTCAAATGAAAAGACAAACATTAATAAATTTGTAGGTATGTGCAATACGCTAAAGGTATTTCCTTAAGAAATAATACGTTTATATTCATAAAATACGATTATAAAAATAATGAAGATACCGTTATAGACTTATATTTTAGAATAAGGCCACATCTGTAAGAAGTAAAAGAAATAAGAATGATTTTTTAATATATCAAGCAGTTTTCATCTGACGATCGCCCAACAACAGACCAATCTATATTTACATAGAAGATTACTCTCATTTATCTATCGCTAATCCTATGCATTCTGAATCGATTACGAATTTATTTAAAAGTCGCTGCGTAACGTACATAACAGAACGCAATATTTATATCTTTATTTCGTCACCAATAACAGCGGTGAGATTTACGACCGTCGCGCTTTATAAAAAAGCCCAGAGGACGCATAATGCGAACGTAAAAGTAAAGTTCTAAACTCGTCGTTGCCTGTTACAGAGAAGTTGCAAGTACACTTCGAGACATTGGAAAACCTGAAAAAGTACTCCGCGTCCAAGTTGTTCGAGTGTCAGAAGCAACAGCAGGTCGGCGGGAACTGCTCCCACGAGAGCCAGGACCTTGAGCGAACTGTTGTACGTACTGAGAAACATTTCGTTATTGCTATAGCTGTTCTCGCCTTTATCTCTGTTATTTATATTTCTCAATGTAACTGTATATTTAAAAATATATTAATAATGTCACTTACGATTTTAGCTAATTGTATCACATAAATGAGGATCTAATTTGAGCGCTGCTTAATAAAATTCCTTTTATTATTTTCTCTCATTTCAGTTCCTATATGAAACTTCGCCGTTTCCGGTCGTGATGGCGGAAATAGCAATCCATGGATTTAAAGAAGTGTCGGATTTGAGTGTTTGCCTCAAAGACATCATATCGAGAATGATGACGCATTCGGTTAAAGTAATTGGTGATTTCAACAGGTGCATCCATAACATTGAAATGCCGAAGCTGAAGTACCTACTGAAGTTCATGAAAAAGTACGCTTGAATATCAGACAAATAATTGAATGTTCGTAAGAGAAGACTACATTAACAGAATCTTTTCTAATGTCCGTTTAAAATGTGATTAAAAACACTAAAATATTATACCAATATTTCCTTGTATTTTATCCTAACTTTTCGAGAACAAGGCAATGTGACTTTTTCTGCCGCCGTAAAAATTGATATTTTTATTGACACTACATATATTTTAGTGGGTTGGTGTTTCATTATCTGAATTAATTAGTTTGCCTACTTTAGTATGAATTATTTACGCTTTAAAAAAAAAAAATATTATACTCGTACGTCTACCGAATTTATATCGAATTAATAATATAATCCATGTAAGGCTACACTTACCTAACTTTTAGTTAATTAATAAGAGTTTTATTCAGAAAGGACCACAGCAGCACTCACTTCGGATAAGACAGCAATACAAACATTATTATGATTTATGATTGGGTACTCGAGTTTTTATCAACTTGACTAAGTCAGTAAATGCTAGTTACAATTATCGTACGTAAGTACTTAGAATTAGTGAACATAATGCGCACTAGGTATTAAGTTTGCCGTTTGTATTGCCTATTAATGGCGTACAATAAAGAATAAACAAATAACCACTAATATGGGAAAGAACAAATATGTAGTTCAAATGTACAACTTTTATTTCATTTTAAGTACACACGAGTACTTGGGAGAATGTGCACGGACTTTAAAACGTCCAAATCGTACTGATAGAAGTTATTATTTTTACTGGCTTAATACATACTGCAAGTGAAGTGTAGAAAAATTTCCGACCTTTTTTACGAGTATATATATTTAAAACCAAATCGTTATAACCTGTATTGATGATCGACCAGAGACTTGTTCTGTAGTGAGAACGTACCATTAGGAATCCTCAAGTTGAAAGAACTGTACCTTCTGCTTAAGTAAATATACTTAATAAAATATTATTACCAGGCATCTCGAACAGTTTCATTCAACTCTACAGAATAATTGACTGTTGTAATTCATTTCATACATATTTGAAGTTCCGTTTCTACAATGTACTGTTAACGTAGTTTTTTCTTGAAATCGATATATTTTTAAAATAATAACTGAATGAAACTGCACACCATTTAAATAAGTGTTCAGTTGCAGCACACTGCGGCGTTTTATTTCATGAGACTGAAAAAATCTACATTTCAGTAACGCGCTCCCCCATTTACTATGTAAATGGGTTGTTTTATCAAAAGTATGCATGCACATCTACTGGAAATTCATGAAATATTTGATGCATAGAAACTCCCTTATGCATTGGTTCCGATATAATGTTTTGCATTTACATATTTCCTATTTGTCAATGGAGGGATGTGTGTATAACGAAAAACGAATAGAGATCATATTTTAATAACATCTTCGGACGTCAATGTTATTGAATGGAATTCTTGGAATGTAATATATCATATCAAGCTACACGATTGTAAACATTGTGAGATTAATGTTTTAAAACCTTCAATATACATTTATTTTGAAATTTTGATTTTTCACAAGGGACCATTTCCATGAAATTGTTGGAGGCAAATTATTTCTGTCGGATCGTAACCAATGAAATTACTTTCTCTCAACCTACCCTTATGGGTAGAATGAGCCATTACAACTACAACCAATTATATTACTTAGTGAGTGACCGTTAGAACTAAAACGATGTACCTACATATTTCTTTGAATTAGTGGTACCGAGATATCTTTTTATTTTACTTATACCGTTGTTAAGCCATTATAGGGACATTTGTCGTTTAAATTTAAACAATAATCGCATGTGTAAGCTACATAAATGAAACGTGTATTTAACATTTCATTATTCATTTCTACAAACTGTACGTAAATCTGCTGAGTTCCATGACTACCGCTTAAAAGACATAAGCAATCGTAATTTAACAGTAATTATAAACATAATGTCAAAAACTAGTACTTTTTTGTATGAACAAGTAACTTATACATACTCAGATATTTCAATTATGTTCATTTCCAAGTATGACGCATCGCGCATCGTAAGCTCTTAACGCGTTTTTAACGTATTGACAATTGACGTCAATCGTGCCAATCGGAACGCTATCATCAATTTATTTAGTTCCATACACTTGATACACAATCAGTAAAATAAGTTACACTGACACAATAACGACAAAAATCAATTCGCCCGTATGTGGCAGTCTGTACCCTTTATATATTAACATATTCTGTGATCCTACAGGTATAAGGCTCATTATATTTTCCGTTTCACTCCGCTCTTAACATAGGTGCGGAAGCAGTACTTACAAGACGCCTAAACACTACACTGCCCCTCCAATGTTTGGTTCAGATGGATTCGAATGAAATGGTAAATATTTATAAGGAGATTAAGAATGAAACAAAAAGTTAAGATCTTACGCCTCTCTTGTATGAAAATATACATAACGAAATCAAATATTTAACCCGTTCTCTTATACGCCGGGTTTATTATGGATTTTCTTCAGCAGCAAACATTCATACGAGGCAGACGTATTGCGTTGTTACTTCTGACATATTTATAACTTACATTTTTATGGTTACCTCCAACATCAGGGCGACGAGTGCCTCTTATAATGAAAGTAACCCGATAACCATTTATATATGGAAAATATCTTCTTTCCGTCTGTGCTTTATCTCATGATTTACTGTAACTCGTAAGTAAATACCGGAAAGTTTTCACTTAATCGGCAAAATACGTATTTAAAAATACAAAGAAAGAAGCTTCAAAGAGCTATATACAATTTATATACACACATATCCTTGATGCCAATATTGGATAGTAATTTCCGCTTGTTCCCGCAGATTGTTATTGGCAAATACAATTTACTTCAGTTACAGGATGACTGGGAAAATAAAGGATGTAAAATCTATTAAACTTGTATCAAATTTTACATAGGATGTCTTTTATGTGAACAAGGTTTTTATGTAAGTTAAAGTACTCATAATAGGCCCTAAGGATGGCTTACTGGAATAGATAATTATTTTAATTATCTCAGTTATGTAGTGTATTTTCTAGCGTGACAACGAATGGATAGAAAGGATTGTAGTAGAACGCAAGGTGAATGGCACTCGAGGTCTCGATAGACCCTCAATGCGGAAGACAGACCAAATAAAGAATGTTCTGGAAGGTCCCTTCTAGGAATGCAAATGAAAGGCCATCAGGGAGTAATGGTTACAATTTGTAAGCGATCCATCAGCTATAATGACCACGAACACTCTGCGAACAGTGCAACGACCTTGAAGAAGAAAGTGATGTAGAAAGTGAAGAAGAAAGATCTATTCAGAATAACGGAGAGGGGATTTGTACTGTTGAAGACTGAAATGAAATTTTTTAAAACCTAGACGATATTCCATAGTCAATATCACATAGTATAAATTTCAACACATTACATAAACATT
Organism: Jemadia pseudognetus; assembly: GCA_018244755.1. Classification (NCBI taxonomy): domain Eukaryota; kingdom Metazoa; phylum Arthropoda; class Insecta; order Lepidoptera; family Hesperiidae; genus Jemadia; species Jemadia pseudognetus. The sequence continues at coordinate 4,940 of DWTO01002619.1, forward strand.
GAATGATAATCAGTAACGGCTCCATACAGACAATTAACCGTGTCTGATAGCGAATGTAGTGACTATGATAAGAAGATAATAAGGCATTAAATTCCCTACTTTTATCGTGCTTATAAATTGTGATTACGTACCTTTGACAACTGTTCAATGTCAAAGATTAAAAAGTAACTTTAAGCGGTAACGCTTTCATGCTTGACAAACAATAACTTTGATAAAGTTTCCACTAAAACATCAAATGTATCTGTAATAAGGTACCAAACCCAATTTAACGGTCCTCTTAACGATAATATCACTCAGAAGGTATTGAAAAAAACCTACTTACCAGCATAATGACAACATCGGACGAACATGGTTGGTACTTTAACAGCCTACTGAATCTCAAAGTCCTTTGAGCCATAGTGAGAGGTCCCACGGGTCGGGACACGTGAATGAGCGGAGAGGGCGGCGGATGCGGCGGCGGAGTCGACGCCGGCGGGACGTATCTTCGCACTGTCTCTAATGGCACCGTTCGGGCAAGCAGGGAGTCACTACCGATCGAATTGGCACTTCCACTGAACATGTTCATCAAATCACCAATGGACCCGCCTCCACTGGAACCGTTGCATCGTAGTTTGTCTAAATCTGTCAAGCTTGAACCGCGACGTACTCGCAATCGCGACCCAGCTACATTCGAACGACTGACGTAAGCTTGATCACAGCGAACGTCCGCTTCGCTAGCTGCCTGACCCTTGCGTTTTCTAACCATTTTGTAATAATAAAATTAATGTACAATCAATAGTCAATGCACAGCGACGTTCTATGTAGAACTAAACGGTGTAATCGAAACTGAACTGTAACAAATTTGCATACAAATGATCGGTGGATGCGCGCGCGACGCGCTATCAATAGTGCCACGGCCGCCCGCAGGATACCGGCACCGCGTCCCCGGTAGTTTCCGCCGCCATCGCTTGCACAATGTATCCGACACCTGGTGTTTTTTCGAGTTACGTGTGCGTATTTATTTTTTTCGTACGTGCGATCGGGTGTGCGTACGATACAGAGACTGTTTGCGAACTGACTAAAGAGTGCGTGGTTCGTGTGCGTAGTTAGAACAACTCAGTTGAACTAATGAGGTGATCGGGTTCAAAGGCGTCATGGCGCACTCCACGGGTGGCACTACTTAACGAATAGAAGCCGACCCAGGGCGGTTGAATATAGAGGATACGTTTTTATAAAAATCTTCCTTGTATCAACGAAATTTGCGGATTCATTTATAACAAATGTGGCGTAAAATTTTTACTTCCACAAATGATTTAGTCGTAAGAAGATAGAAAAGATCAACGACATTATCGCTTCGTTAAGTTGGTTTAAAACTATCGTTGGTTGGGAATATTTTAAAAGTTTATTACGAATTGTATACGTAGTTATAATAATCATGAAACAAATATTTCAACCTACAAACATTATCAGATTAAGTAAGTCACGTGTTACAACAATCTCAAGCTTTCATAACAATAAACCGACCAAACTCATGAAAACTACTATTAAATTATAGAAATCACACAAGAAAAATTACAACTCAAAACATTATTAAATAGGTTCACTAAAACATTACGATAAACTCCGTCCTCGATTATTGGAAACCCTTATATGAAATCATACTTTATTTGCACAAACTAAAACTATACCCTAATGAACTTACTATAGCCATTCAAATAACGGGAGCGTTGGCTCGGAGGTAGGCAATTAAGGCGCCGTATCAAAATGGCGGAATTTATTAACCACCTGAGTTTGTTAATATTAACGCACCTTACATTAATAAGAAATAGTAATAACCGTACATAGCATACTAAATGTTCTTTTTGTGACGTTTATATAAATTATGAATACAAAATATTATATAGAAAATTCCAATAATCATAGACGCAGATGAATGTTGTACTAATATTGGATAACTTTATAAAGTCTGCCAATACTTAGAATAATGTAGCATAGAAGCTTTTTCGCATTTCCCAGCGGCATGTGGCGTTACCGCGCTGCGGGATTCGATCCCGCATTCTGTGTCTATATGCATTTGTCTTGTTACGAAATATTAGTCGTATATTATACGTAATATTAGCATTAACTATTGTTGTTAACAGTAAAACTTCAAATAACTTATAATTGTTAAATTCCTTGTTGATTTTTTAGTGTTTTATTTCTTTCGCTTCATTTTAATAACTTCGATGTCATATAAATTTTTCTATAATTAGCATAGACCATTGTATAATATTAATAATATAGCACGCGGACAAGTACATGGTACGTTTGTTTACGATAAGTTAGTTATGTATGTATATAATAAGTAATAAGTCAATATATGCGTCACGTTTAAATACAATATGATTATTAAATTATTAATTAACAATTTCACGTCAAGATCTATCCGCGGCGTCGTATTTTGAACTCAATTAAGACTGTAACTTACTTTATAATATACGCTCTCTCGCGTAAAATATAAATTAAGTTAGTTTAAGGTAAATATTGGAATAGTAGAGACCCTAACACAGGCATTTATGACCTAAAAGAGTGACTCAAGTTGTTAGTAGGTTACAGTACCTACTCATTTCATGAATAATAAATAGTTTTCATTTTTAATAATGCTATGAGTAACTATTGTTCAAAATATTGAATACATTTAAACTACTAGCTGACCCGGCGAACTTCGTACCGCCTAACAGTCAATGAAAAAAGTAAAGTCAAAGAAAAATATGCATTTTTTAGATTAAAACCATAAAAAGTATAATTTCTGCCCAAAAGAATGTCAAATGTACGTTCGAGTGATCCTCTGGTCTGGGCGTTTATCCTCTCTGAACACGACATTGTATTCATCATCATGTACGCTGTTGAAATACTTCGTTTTTATATTATTTTCTGTTTCTATACTATCATATATTATTATCAAAGTGCCCGATGCATGGCAATAGGCTCGCCACCTATTCCCTAGTGGGGAGTAAACGTAACTGGTGAAACGTGGGAGTGTTCTACATTCCTCTACCAACCTCTCCGGGGATTACAGGCGTAAAGTTACGTTTTCTCTTTCTATATTATCATATTTGACAATCAATAAATATGTCAATCATTTGTCCCATATCTTACATTTTAATTTTTAGAATATTCATATATTTTATCTATCCATATATACCTATATCATAATATTATATATCGTAATACATATTTTATCCATCAACATTAATATCAGTAAATAATTAATTATTATTTTTTATTCATATTTTCTCTTATTTCATCGAATTTCATGTCAACAGCCCGGTTGTCATGACAACTATCATTGTCATTGGCTTCCAGCAGGTGGCGCGGTTTGTTAAGATTGTTCAACAGTAATCGTTATATCTCCCGTTCCTGTGGGATTTGTGGGATTAAAACTATCCTTTGTTTTTACTTGGGTTTAAAACTATCTGTGTATAAAATTACATCCAAATCCGTTTCGTGGTTTAGACCCGAAGAATCGGGACAGAGAGACAGACAGAGTTACTTTCGCGTTTATTATATTAGTAAGGATTTCTGTGAAAACAACAACCTATTGTAATTAAAACGCAATGAATACTTAAATAAATAACCTAACCTAACATCACATCTGTAATCCTCGAAGAGGTAGGAATAGGCGTGTAGTACACTCCCACGTTAACGTCCCACTATGCAAAGGTGGTGAGCCTACATCGAGCACAAATTAAAACTGCGAGCGACTGGTACAAAACTACACCTCGAAAACGTAAGTTAAAAAAATCCTATAGAACTAGAGACGAGAATGGAATCAAGAAAGGAGCCCTCGATCGGCTATTATAGCGCTTACACTAAGTATATCAACGAGGCAGTCTTGTAGGATTTCAGAACATTGAAACACATATTTGTTAAACAAAATTGTAGCACTGTAGGTGCATGTATGTAGGTGCATGTATGTAGTAAGATATCCATATAAGAATAATGATTAAGTAATAAATTACATTTGCATACACAAATATTGACACAAAGAGCATTTTCAAAGTAGCCCATACTTTGACTTTTAATTGTTATTCATCAACATGTATAAAACAAAAAGAAATAAAATAATAACATTATTGTACTGTTTAATTAATTATAAACTGGATTTTCCTCATTTTATTAAGTACGTCCGTAATTAAAATGACTGTAAACTTGACACAGGCTTTTTGTATTATTCTAACTGATCGTGCTTCTCTTAATATAAAAACGTACAAAAAGGAACACGATGCCTGTAATTCTCTTAGAGGAGGAAGACGAAGAAGTATTGTACCCTCCCGGGTCTTACTAGTTACGTTTACGTCTCGTTGTGGAAGAGAAGGTGAGAAAAACTTAATAGTACCCAGCCGGACGCCCGATCGACGCCAGGACCTTTAAATCACCTGTCTTGTGTAGAGAGAGACATATTTAAGCTTAAGTACATTATATAGGTACAAGTACATTATATTATATCACGCGGATAAACCACTGACCCCTCCCAGAGATGAAAGCGCTCGAACGAGGTTTTCTTTAATCACCTTAAGGAAAGACGGATCGTGCTGCGAAGCGATGTCTCATAATGTTTCAGTGCGCCTGCTACTGAGTAGACCGCGGTCGTGCTGTCGTGCGGTCGTGCTGTCGTGCTGTCGTGCTGTCGTGCTGTCGTGCTGTCGTGCTGTCGTGCTGTCGTGCTGTCGTGCTGTCGTGCTGCTGCTCAGTGATGCGGATACAATTATTAACCGATGAAAATATTCTTCGCATCTAGGATTCAGAGATCTACATTACCTACTCTTCATTGCTTATAATCTAAAACCCTTTAATATATTTGAAAGATCTTACCCAAAAATGCAGAGTTTTGGGTCAATACAATATTTACCAAAAAAGACTACTAAAAAATTACTTAGGACTGGTTGTGAGTATAGGCTATAAAAACCGCGTGCCTTGGTGTAATTTGTAGGGATGTATGAAGCGTACAGAAATCAGATCGTATCCTGAGGGACTTCGTTAGGGATCCGCAGAGCAAGTGCTTCGACTCAGAATTACATACGTAATATATGATTATAATATATATATTCATTTCATTTATAAAGTTCTTTGCAAAACAGACGAATAAAAATAAAAAGCGTAACAAAAATAAACAAGTAAATAATGATATTGAACATTTATCTAATACGGAACCCTTCTCATTTTGTGTAACAGGCTTGACGTGACCGCGCCATGAACATTTGTCGTGGCGGAGAGTGAGCGGGACATGACTGGCTGCATGACTCGCTGCGCTCCTCGCACGACTCCTCGCACGACTCTCCATCGACGTCCATTTCCATTTTCGTTTGAATCTCGTTCTGGAGTCACCGAATATCCGTTCTATCTATCCTTATTCTGAAACGCAATAAAAATTTACATATTTCTGAAATGACTAAGTTAGTGACATAAAGTTTACAATACCGTTAATCGAAAAGATCGTGGGTAATCCAGAATGAACCACCGACACTAAGGACACCACAAGCTGACATAAACATATCAATTCAAATATCAAACCAAACGATCGATTCAATCGTATGCGTATGTTCAAGTAGTCGTTAAACGGAGCGATACACTTCAAGCAAAGCGTCCAGAAGCGAATTTCGCGAATGGTAAGGGTAAACACTAGCCAAAAATTATTGGAACAGGGTTGGGAGGTGTTGTAATATCCGTCTTACAGAACTGACTTGGTGCTTCCAGACTGCCATCTATGTCGTTCTTAGACGCTTGACATGTCAGATCATTATTGATTCAGTGTTTTAGGTGGCAGACAGTGGCGGATTTACCGGAAGACTATATTATCATATAATGGTGAATGGCGGCTAAAACAAAGTCAATAAGACAATCTTACAGGAATTACAACATTACTATTTATATACCTACTCGTACCTAAACTGAACGTGTTACTACGTATGTGTAGTAAAAAAAATAAGCAATAGGTTGCGGATATCAGTCCAAGTTCCAATGTACACTAATTAACTTAGAAACGTCACAGTTGTACGCGGGGAGGTCCGTAACGGTTACATCGGACGCGAAACAATTATTGGTCCTCAATGACCGGGTCAAAGTGCATATCTTTCCACAACATAAACTGGCAGATACGTGTATCTGGGTTATAAAGTAGAGCGAATAAAGAAACATCTCGTTGGGCCGGCGGTAATCCGCCGCGATACTGCGCGAACACAATGCCGCATTGTTCCTCCGAAACGGGGCAGGGCTGGCGCATGGCATGGCATGCTATATCTACGACAGGATAGGCAGGCGAGTGTAACACTCCCACGTTTCACTTGTTAGGCTACACGTGTTATGGAATCGGGCTTAAACCTATTAGCATGCTCCAGGCACGAGTCCCAATTCTTAGCCACTGCTGGGAACTACACCGCTATACTTGTACTATGTACCTATATATATGGGTTGCGGGGGACGAGTCTTACGAAGTAATCCTATTGCCTTGTGTGATATTTTTGTCAGGGTCATTCATTACATAACTTCGTTTTATGAACGGTCTTCTACACTCTAGCACTTGACACAATGTTCTCAATGAGATTATTCGAACAGGAACTAGCCTTGTCGAGTAGCATTCAGCTTGCTTCTTCAAAAGCTAGATTGTGGACACAATTTAAACACATTTACGTGTCCTAGAGAGCCCCAGATTTTTTGTTAGAATTAACATGTAATATTTATTTCTCAAATGAGAAGCTTCGTTTGCGTATAGAAGCTGTCTGGTTTCTGTTAGGACAACTGACGGTAGTATAAATTATTACAATTCTAGTATTATGCAGGAATATCCCCAAGTGACAACCCTGCAGCGCTCGAACGAGCGAGACTCACTTATAAACGCGATACCCTTGTTGCTGTTTTTTCCACATTAATCGCTGCTGACGTCTTTGTATGAAGACACCCCAAACGATAACAGCCTTTATTCCTTTAATATAGAGGTTAGAATAATTTGCTGCTTCCTGAAAAATATTGTTATTGTTTTTGTGAGTTGAGGTTCAAGTTAGAGTTTCGGACTTCAAAATGGAGTGAGTGTCTCGTTCTATTAGCTATGAAGCTTTTCACTTCTGCGTTTTGATTTTGGGAATGTTTAGCTTGTTCTTACTTGCTCATTCGACTCTCAGGGGCTCCTCCGCTCATAAGAAAAGTTTATCACCGAGGTGGACCCCTGGACCGCGGAAAAATAGTCCATTGAGTCCGTCCTATGTAAACAACAGTGAGGGATAAACGAGTATGTGAAGTAACGTGTGGGTAATATGTACTTGTACAAGTTTAATATTAGGCGCCGTATTATTGTTGTGTTGTCTTATCATCAAAGTCCGAAAGTTGAGTTTCTATATAATGAAACCATCATTAAGCTATCGATGCCAGCAGGCAGTACATTAAGTTATTCATTTGGTATTCACGCAAATAATATTTAATTTAATTACATATAAGATTACAAAATTATAATCGTCATCACCATCAGCCCGCTACAGTCCACGGCTGGATATAGAACACTTCTAAGGGATTATGTCCATAATCTCCACGCGGGGCGTGCGGGCCGGGGCGCCGCTGCGCACAGGCGACCAGAGTATTTAGCTGCCCCTAAGCAGAGCGCGCCCTACCGCGATTGGCTATCGTCGAGTTTAGTCGCCGGAGTCGCGGAATGTAGTCACACTCAGTTCCGAGAGGGCACATGCACTACTCAGCGGGTCGGCCCGGGCCTGCATGTTATGAGTTCAGCACTTCTCCACTGGTTGAGGCCAACACCTACTGGTCGGAGGGCGACCAGAACTCTGTTAGCCGAGATGTTTTCTTATTCTCATCGAGCTATACTTACGCAACTTTTCACAATTTGCAAAAGGAGCGCCTAACCCATACAAACGAAATCATGCAGCCTGTATTAGGTCAATGAAGAACTCAAATTTAATTTCTAATATGATGTCTTCTGTCGATATTCGAGTAAGTAATATGTTTATCTTTCTGTATTGCTCACTTATATATTGAGTAATATGTTCATTATTCTATATTGCTCACTTATATAGTAAATAATATGTTTATCTTGCTATATCGCCTATTTATATAGTAAGTAATATGTTTATCTTGCTATATTGATTATTGTTATCGAATAGGATTTCTTCCTAAACAGTGGAATTTATTACCGCCTATGATGCAATTGCTGATTTACACTAAAAATTAGAGACATCGGTTAGTTATTTTTAAACAAATATACATGTAGTGCGCTGAATATGGAAATAGCCAACTGCCCACCATTACGACACAACGGCTCTTTGTGCAATCAGCGTGTAAAAATGTATTGAGCGGCAGTAGTGCAGGCGGCAGCGCGCGGCGGCAGCGCGCGGCGGCTGGTGCGATCAGTTCAATTGCATTACCCGTCCGGATTTAATTGTCGAGCTTACACATTTACACTTGATGAGTTTTCCCTGGACACTGTATTTAAGTAATTTCGTTCATAACACGTACTGATACTAGATAGTAACGATTAGTTTTTTTTGTCGCAATATGCATTTTTAATGATTCAAAAACTTAAACATCACGCCCGTTATCCCTGCAGAGGCGGGCAGAAGAGTGTAGAACATTCTCACATTTCACCAGTTGGGTTTACGTCCCACTATGGAATAGGTGGTGAGCCTATTGCCATGCACCGGGCACAAATCCAGACTCCAAGCTACTACTAGAAAATCTAAATTAGAAAAATTCTATAGTGCCCGACCCGGGAATCGAACCC